>MU224565.1:87569-98945 GCA_018584345.1 Thuja plicata | reverse complement strand
TATATATATATATATAAACCATTATGTCTATATATATGTATGTACTTCAGCATGTGTATAATTTATCAAAATCTTAAGAATAGGTGATAATCTCTGATAAAGTTCAAGCATTTACCACCACAACTGTGTAAATTGAAAAACTGAATTTCCGATGATAAGTCTAAATCTTTATCAAAATTGCTCCTTAGAAGCATTACCATCGAGACAAGGGTCCTACTTACTTAAACAGGAAGAAAAGCAAAAATCAGCATAGCCTCTTTAGACATGATTCTTTAGTATAGCAGAGCTAGTTTAGAAGTTACCTGTAGATATCCTACATTTAGTGTATACACAGAGTTTTAAATCATGCCATCAAACATTCTATATTTCATATATGTAAACCTGGATATATCTTCAACATATTCCATATATGTATACACAAGGATATAACACATTGTCCAAAGAACTACTAAGAAAGCTAAAACTACTGAACAACCAAAATGACCGAAAGCCTTTATGCCCTAGCAGCTATTTACATAGCTTCTAAGATTATAATAGTTATTTGATACCTCTCATTACAAAGGATCACTATTTACAGACTACACTCAAAATATTGCAGGAGCCATACTATCGTTTCCTAGTCCTTAGTTTCCTTCTCAACGACTGTACACTTCCAAGCGATGTAGTCCTTGATCATTACAACTATGCTCTCCACTTCTTCTTTCCCTCTATTGCTCTTCCTGTTACATTTGGGCACCGCTGGAGCTATGATGTGGAAATTTGTAGGTAAAGTCTCATCAAGGAAGTCGGATAATTCAAAGCCTTCCCTCCTCCAATAGTTTAGCCTCCATTTAGAGTCCATGGTTTCCTCCATAACTTATTTGAATAGGTAGTCTATGTTCTATTCCATCTCAGGCCAGTGCAGGTCGAAATTATCTTCATCCTTAAAGGAAATCATTGCAATTATATCATTTTGAGGTATCTTGTCCAGCTTCGCAATGCTTGTTAGCATGGTTCTCTCTGGGTGAGGGATTGTGAGGTTTTGATCGATGCAGAGGACCATCTTCCCCAGACCCCCCAAGTGCTCTTATAAGAATATTTCATTTGCTACTTCTATGATGTCTGCTTTCCTTTTGCCATCAAAGGTTGAGAGGGCTATGAACTGACCAATAACTGCTCTGTTTGTCCTATAGGTGAATTTGTTATTAAAGTGCTGGTCTCCTATTGATTTCACAATAGCCCTCCTTGTTGAATCTGGAAGCAGGTTCAGTAACTGGTTCCATCTCTCAGGGTAGATGGGGCCTTTGAAGGCCATGGCTCTGTCCTTTTTTGTGTAGAAGGTTAGTAGTTTAGTTTCCATGTTTGAAAAATCACAGAGATGGACTGGCTTTATGATTGCAATCTTCCAATCGGTCTTCCTAAAAAGCTTCCAAATTGACCTTCTGTTGCTAGACTGCCAGTGGCTGATGATCTGAGGAGGAGGGATAGACTAGTGAAGAACACTATCCTTATAATAATTAACAAGTATACCTTACTAGACATGATGAGAACAAGCAGTGGCTGGTGCCCTGCTATGGTTAACCTTCGATGCCTAACTAAAGCTTAAAAAAATTAGTCAAGAAGGAAGCTACTTTGAACCAAGGTAACTTAAGGTTTAGCTTGCTAATATAGGGTTTGGAACCTAATATGACTACCTAAACATTATCATGATAAGTGATTCTAGGATGAAAGGTAATCCTCATATCTCTATTTTTATCCCTTGATAAACTGGCGAGGCATATGTGTCAAGCTTCTACTTCATCAGATTATGGAACATGGGATCGAAGCCTATTAGTTGTAAGCCTCAATAATTATGCTGATCATAGCTATTGATCATTATCTGTCCACACTTCTTAACTCCTATTTTGAGATGATTAATTAGCTATATACCTGTTCCTAACAATCATTTCGATTTGTAGGAGAAGTAATCATTACAACATTAGGTTGATGGGATGATTCTAGTGTTGTCGACAGTAGTGGATGAATACATAGACACATCTGGCTAATGGATATAATGATATTTATTTAGTCCCAAAGAATTTCTAATATACTGGGTTAGAAACCTATGTATGAGGATAAACTTCATCTCCAACTACTGGGTAAAGCCAGGTAGGTCTGAATTCTCAGATAATTATGAAGTCAGGGGTTGACAAGGGCATGTTGTTCCGATGTAACCACTCCATGATCTCCTAGAGTAGCTTACATATCTACCTCCGATGATACATAGCAAAACTAGCTACGAAGAAGAATAAAAGAATTAACCTTATTACCATCTGAAGTAATGATTAAGCATAAAGCCTTGACCATGCTACAGTATAATACTAACCTCCTGTACTATACTTGTTAGTTATAGACATTTTAATGCTTCGACCAAATCATTACAGTTCCAACATCCCTCATGATCATTTCTTTGACATGTGATGAGCAGCATTCATTGCATGAGTGTATGTCTTATGCTCAGCCTTCTAATGTTTACAGCCTTCCGCAACAGGGGAGCATATGTCTTATGCTGAAGGATTAAGATATAAGACCCTCACCCATCTTATATACAGGTATACTTTCAAAAGTATTATATTGATTTCCATATTCTCTGTAATAGCCTATGTTGCTAATAATTTGTCTATATCCGATGCTTCTATACCTGGATATCCACCTCTGTTCCCTGACTTGAACCTAAAAATCAAGCAGACCTTCTAGTCATTGCAGGCTATACTAATCTATAATGTATAATAAGATATTATTATAAGCATTCATTAGCTTTCCATATATGAAGGCTAGTTTTTTAGATCTATTCTGCTAAACTTAATTAATCTATTGTGTGTTGGTTAGTAGAGATTATGAAACCTATGGTTAGAGAACCTCACTATAGTGATCCTTTATCCTAATAAGATAATTAGTTTCCCAGATTTTCTAACAAAGTTAGCAGAGATACAGACCTCTGCCATCTCCTAACCTTAGTTTACCTCTTAAAAGATAAATATATCTAATTATCCACTACTACCACTCCGTTGGCCCCTAGATTAGCTATCTTATCAGCCTCAATGTTTCCTTCTCTAAAGGTATGTCTGATTTCAAATTTTGAAATACTATCCATTAATAAGTTAATCTCTTCTATTTTTGAATTCAGAACCCAATTAGGGGTTTTTTTTGTACGAATGACGTTGACAATAATTTGGGATTCTCCTTCCATAATAAGTTTTGTAATATTGAGTTTTTTGCATAATTTAAGCCCTTCTAGTGCCGCTATGCATTCGACCATATTGTTAGTTGTAGGGCTGATAGGTCTCGAGAATTTAGCGACAACTTCTGACTTCCAGTTACAAATGATCCCCCCAATACCTGCTATCCCAGGATTACCTCAAGATGCTCTGTCAAAATTGAGTTTATACCATCCTACTTTCGAAGGTATCCATTTATAGGATGATCTGTCAGATTTAGTTTTGGGGCCCCCTTTGCCGTACAGGGGAGGGATTGCTAATTTTGACCATTTGCTCCTAATTTTGTTGTCCCAACTTTTAAAGGAGTCTTCATAGCTCAGTTTGTCCCTGAGTTTGCTATTAATAATTTCTACAATAGAAGCTTCTATCTTGTTTGTGATCAAGTTCCATGATAATTTTTGATCGGTAAAGATCCTTCTTTTTCTTTCTTTCCATATTTCCCATGCTACTATTGAAGGTGTAGTTGTCCATATATCTTTATATAGGTTATCTTTATATAGAGAAGGCCATGCTTTGAGGTTGCTGATTTGACCACAATGAGAAGCAGATTTCCATCCTAAATTTTGATGAAGCCAATTCCAACAATTTTGAGAAAAGGGGCAGTTAAGGAGGATGTGATTAACATCCTCGAAGTGGTTTTCACATAAAGGGCATCTAGATGGCCCTTCGAAACCTAGTTTATTAAGCTTGTCTGCAGTAAGGATTCTATTTTGCAAAGCTGCCCATAGAAATATACCAGCTTTAGGGAGGCAGGATTTGTTCCAACATAGGTTCAAAGGAATGTCTATATTATCCAGATTTTGTTCCCTAATAATTGAATTGTATCCCTCCTTAACCGAGTATTTTCCATTATTAGATCCTTCCCATATTAACATATCCGCTCTATTTTTAGGAGTAATCACTCTATCATTTAAGATTGCCAAAAGGTTTTGCTTTTCGAGCCATACCTCATCAATTTCATTTAGATCACTCCAAGTAGTCTCTTCCTTCTTACATAGGTAGTCCTTAAGGTATAAGCCTATGACTCTTTTGCATTCTTCCATAAATTCGTTGGAGAAGCCCAGTTTGTTAAGGGGGGTAAGGCCTGCCCACGAATCGTCCCAAAATAAAGCTTGATCTCCTACTCCAATATCCCAAGTTACATACTTGCTAATAATCCCTCTGCACTCCTTAATAAAATTCCATATCCGAGATCCTTTAACATGTGTGTGACCTGAAAATATTGATGGGGTCCGAATCAGGAATGTATTTGTGTAATAATATGGAAACCCACTTACAACATGATTCTTGGTACATTCTCCATGTAAGTTTGGCCCCCAGGGCTTGGTTTTTCCATAATAGATTCTTGATGCCTAGGCCTCCTTTTGATATCGGTTTGCATAGAGTATCCCATTTAATAAGGGCCAGTTTTTTGTCTTCTGAGGGACCTTCCCAATAGAATTCTCGAAACATTTTATCTAATTCCTTTTTGACGCTAATCGAAAGGGGAAGAACAGACAAATAATACGTGGGAATGGCTGAAAGGACAGATTTGATCATTGTTGACCTACCCGCCTTAGTCAGCCATTTACCTTTCCATGAACTCTTATTGTTTTGTACTTTGGTAAGGACTTGTTGCCAAAGTTTGGAAGATAAGATACCGGTATCTAGGTCAATACCTAAGTATTTGCACGGCAATTTACCAAGTTTATATCCCATCATGCTACAAATTTCCTTTTCGAGTTCCGGGCGAGTATTGATGAAGAAATTTTTTGACTTAGTAGGGTTAACATATTGACCTGAGGCTTTCGCATAAATATTGAAACTAATTTTGAATGCCCTTGCTTCTCATTTGTTAGCGTAGCTTGGTAAAATCGTGTCATCCGCAAACTACTGGTGAGTAATATTATGAACGTTTTCCACGACCTTCAAACCCAAGATATTCCCTTCCATTTGTTTTTTTGTAATCGATCTTCCTAATGCTTCTGCCAAAATGACATAGAGAAAAGGGGATAGCGGGTCTCCTTGCCTGATGCCTCTGGATATACTAAAGAAACCTTCCAGGGTGCCATTGATAAGAATCGATATTTTGGGGCTTGAGATGCAGTTAAAGATAAGATTGATCCACTGTTTAGAAAATCCGAATGCTTCCATACATTTACATAGAAATATCCAATCTACTTTATCATATGCCTTTTGGATGTCAATTTTCATTAGCATACTAGGTTCTTTTGTTATTTGAGCAGTATGGACTACTTCTTGCGCTATAATAATTCCATCCAAAATTGATCTATTTGCTACAAAACCCGTCTGCTCTTCTGAAATAATAGTAGGAAGGAAAGTTTTGAGTCTATTTGCTAAGCATTTAGAAAGGATCTTGTATATGGTATTACATAGGGAGATAGGTCTGAAATCCCCTGGTTTCGTACTCTCATTTTTCTTTGGTATTAAAGTAAAAAGGGTGTTGTTCATTTCACTTAATATAGTGCTCGAGTTCCTAGTAGCTTCCACTGCTTGCCATACCTCTTCTCCAACAAAATGCCAACATTTTTGGAAGAAGCCTGCTTGAAAACCGTCTGGACCCGGAGCTTTATCCGGATGGATTTGAAACACTGCAGCTTTAACCTCCTTTAATGATAGCTTATTATTCAATATTTTGTTGTCTGAATCCGAAATCAGCTTAGGAATGGCTTTAAGCATTTCATTTTGGGCACTGAGATCGGATGCTTCTGTGGTGTTGAGAAGGGAATAATAAAACTTCGTAAGTATGTTTGATATCTTCTTAGGGTCCTCTGTAATATATCCCTCGGCTGTCTTAATTTTGACTATTCTGTTACTGCTCCTTTTATAATTGGTTGTGTTGTGAAAGAATTTAGTATTACTATCACCCTCCTTAAGCCAAGACTCCCTGGATTTTTGCCTCCAGAAGATCTCTTCTTTGAGGAGGATATCATTGTATTTAGCCATCAATTCTTTTTCCTTGTGATAACTAAGATCGTCCATACCTTTTTCTATTACTATATTATTAAGCTCAGTTATTTATTTTTCTACCTAGGTTTTTACTTCGAATATGTTATTGAAATTATTCTTATTCCACTCTAACACTTTATTTTTGATAATTTTTAGTTTTGCTGTTAAGCGAAACATTTTTGATCCTTTAATCGAGATTTGATTCCACCACTCCTCAAGGAGGTTAATGAATTCTGGGTTTTGGAACGACATAAATTCAAACTTAAATGGATTTCTCGATGATTTAAATTTTTTTGTTATGGTAAGCCTAACAGGGAAGTGATCTGATCCTGCTTCTGGTAGTATCTCCGCACTGACTATTTGATTAAAGTTTTCAGGATTCGTTCTAGTAAAGAACCTATCTAGTTTTTCAGCAATGTAGCTGAAACTGGCTCTTCTATTGGTCCATCTGTAAATTCCATTAATTGTATTTATGCTTATAAGATGGTTATCCACAACCCACTTACTAAAGTCTTTATGGGCTTGCGATATATATTGAGAGCCCCCAAATTTTTCCTCTAACTTTAAGATAGCATTGAAATCCCCTCCTATGATAAAAGGTTTCTCTCGTTAATCGATTAAAAGGGCTTGTATCTCCATCCATACTCTTCTTTTTCCCTCATTGGAGATTGGCCCATATACATTAATCATGTTAAATTTTAAATCTGATTTTAAACTTTTAATTGTTAGTGCCATCCAATTATCTTAGCAGATATGGGTAGCGCCATCACTTTACGGGGATCCCATAGAACTGCCAGTCCACCTGAGAGGCCTGCTGAAGAGGCATATTCAGATTTCTAGATACCCAATCGTTTGCTAAACTTAGTACTTTCCTCTCTATTAAGCTTAGTTTCCTGTATCAAAATGATGTCGGAATCGAAGTTTCTTAAGTATCTTTTAGTTAGTCATTGTTTGTTAGGGGCATTTAGATCCCTAACATTCCAAGTAGTGACTTTCATTGTTCCATGGGAAGGAACTTCCCCTTCCCTGTGTTCAGAATATCCGCTATCTTTTTTTGGTTGCCTGCATTGCCATCCAGAGCTCTCAGCTCAATGGCAGACTTCCTACCTCTTTTATTTTTGAGTTTATTAATATTAGGTGTGCTTAGACTACCTCTGTTAATGGCTATACCTAGCTCCCTGTTTTCGTTGGTTATCCCGAATAGGCCTTCAATTGCATCCTTAACCAAAGTTGATTCTCCACCATCCCCTATTATTGAGTTTTCCTGATTATCCAGGCTATTTTGCTCATTTTCTAAGGGTTTAGCTTTGTCTATAATCTCTTTGCCATAAATTTCTATCAAATCTTCAGCTCTCCCTGATATATCCAAATTTAGGGATTCTAATTCTAGGGGTATAGAAACAGCTTGTTCCAGCCCATTGTTAGTGATTGGTTCATTTGTGGTTATATATTCTTTATTATTTATATCATCCTTATTTACGCTGGGCCTATCTATAGCTTATGTTCTAATATTTATGTTTGAATGTTCTGAATATTTATCTGGGTTATCCTGACAGGCACGTACTGAGGCTTCCTTTCCCAGAGATGAGGGAAAGGGAGACTGAATCAGCCTATCTACCTGATCCCTATTTTCTTCTAAAATAAATTCTTTGATTTGCTTAATTAGGATTTCCTTTTGGTGTTTTAGTTCTTTGTAATCGCTGATTTCATCCAAAAATGTGTCCCTAAGTTCATCCGTTAAGGTTTCTCCCAAGTAGTTAATGATTTGATTTACCTCCTCTTCTATTTTGTTTCCCTGATCAACTAGTTCTATTACATTAGCACATTCAGGTTTCAAAATTTGTTTTGTTTGAGTATCAATCCTGTTTCCTTCATCTTGAGGGCAGATTTTGTTATTATATTTACCCAACTCTGTCTGTTTTGATTCATCCTTACTCAACTTTTCATATGGTTCCTTCCTAATCAAGTTTAAAGAGTTGTTATTAATTGGAGATGATGTTGCATTTGATTGGGGATTTGCTGGATTTACAGCAGGTTTGCTAGCTACTTTTTTTCTTATTATATTATTTCTTTGAACATTTGCTACCTTAATAATATATAATAATATAAAATAATATATGATATCTAACATATTAATATATAATATATAAAATAATATATGATATATATAATGTAACATTTAATATTAATATATATTATATAATATTTAATATATAGAGATATTATATAATATTATATATATAGATATTATATAATATTCAATATATATAATACATAATCTAATATATAATTTTTGATATATAATATATCATATGAAGGAGGGAGAAAGGGGAGGGCAAATTTAAAAATTAAAATTTTGCCATTATTTTTGGGTACCCAAAAATATCGGGTACATCGGGTACCCAATTAGGCTTGGTATTGCTTTGTACACCAAACCTACATGGTCAACTCTAAAATGTCACAAAAACGTGTTTTTCCCCTGTTTCCCTGAGTTCTAGACTTCGACCATGTAGCTGATGACTTTTTTTTCATCCAAATTTGATGAAACGAAAAGGGTATCTTAAGGAGATTATCAGATTTCTATCGATATAACTGCTGTCAAATTTTGAATTCGGTAAGTAATTATTAGTTATTTTCTAATTGAGTTACCTCTAAAGTGTTGATTTATATACTGATTGAAAAACAACTATAACTTTCAAACTGTATAACATTTTTGAAATCCGAAAAATGCGTCACATTCTATGCTTCACCTACTATAAGGGAAATTTTTTTATTTTTTTATTTTTTAAATTTTTCAATGAGTTAAGGTGGTCAGACACGTGAGTTTTATGTTTTTGAAAATGTTGTAGCAGAAAATTCATAATTAATTATTTTTTTGGAATAAAATTACACAAAAATATGCGTCACATCCGGGCACGAGTCTACTAATTATATATAAAATCTTATAAAAAAATATTATCATTTGATTATGATTAAGGTGGTCAGACATACACCTACTTCTTATTTTTTTCCTGAAATTTTTGTATTGCTGCATTGAAATATATACTTTTCACCAATCATATTTTATTTTTTCCAGAAAAGGCCTAGTAGTTTAGAAACTACATTCAATTTCCTACAAATTCTATTCTTACAAATTTTTGATATTAGGTTGATAGCTAGTTCAAATTTTCACGTCAAGTTGACTAACCCTGATTTTGCTGATTTTTCATTGCCACTTAAGGGCATAGTTTGGCCCCTCGTGATCTTGCACATACCCGCATACCTATTTTGGCTCCGGTAGCCATTTTTTAATTACCCTTTTAAAAAAATTTGTATCTAGCACCTGAACCTAAATAGGTATGCTTTTTTTTTTCAAAATGGGTACCCATTTTTAGTGAAATCCCCAAGGTTAGGAAAAATTCATCAAATAGTGGCCCAACTTCTTGCACGTACCCACAACTGGATGGTTTTCAATCATTAGAAGAACCAAATATAGTGTATAGACTCAAGAATGCAATTTATGGAACTAAGAAAGCTTCTAGATCTTAGAATGTAAGTTTGGACAAGTATTTATTATAGTAGAACTTCAAAAAAGGTACCCCTCAACACCACTCTTTATTTTCAATTGCTTGTTTGAAGTTAGTTAGTCTACTTTTGTTAAGTTTGAACCTGACATTGTGAAAATTTGTAAATCCAAATGAATTCATACATTTGATATCACTATTCTCTTTATCATCATTTATAATGTTTAAGAGTACTTTTCTTCAAATGCAATGTCAAATTTGGAGAGGAAATCTATATATGAAAGAAATGAAAATGGCTTAATAAATTAGTAAGATATGGTGGAAATGATAAGAGGAATTTTATTGAAGCTATGACAACATGGAAATAGTTTCAAAATTATTTCTTGATGATTTTATCATTTGGCATCATACTTGGAAAAGATAACTCGTCGTCCATGTGGAGGATACAATGATGGTATTTTTTTCATCACCTACCATGTGAATCAGAACATGAATAACATAACAGTTAGAATGGATGGAAAAATAAATAAGGGTTTGTGTGAAATAAATGGGAAGAATGAAGTAAATTGAATAAAAAAATTAGAATAAAAGACAAAGGGTGGCTAGAAAAAAGTGATTTGATGCAAAGAATCACTTAGAACAAGAGAAAAGACCAAAATTTGTGTGGAAGAATACAAAATTTCAATGTTATTTGAGTGGTGTAGTTAGAAGAAACCATTGAGTGTGGAAGAACAAAATAGTTCAATGGTATTTGAGTGTTGTGGTTAGAAGAAACTAATGTGTGTGAAAGAATACAACCGTTCAATCTCAATTGAGTGGTGTAGTTAGAAGAAACAATGTGTGTGGAAGAATACAATAGTTCAATACTATTGGAATGTTATATATTTAGAATAAACTAATGAGTGTGGAATAATACAATAGTTCAATGTCATTTGATTTTTGTTGTTAGAAGAAACCAATGAGCGTGGAAGAAAACAAAAGTTCAATGCCATTTGAGTGTTGTAGTTAGAACAAACCAATGAGTGTAGAAGAATACAACAGTTCAATTCCATTTGAGTGTTGTAATTAGAAGAAACCCAATTAGTGTGAAAAAATAAAATAGTTCAATGTCATTTGAGTGGTGTAGTTAGAAGAAACCAATTAGTGTGGAAGAATACAATAGTTCAATGCTATTTGAGTGTTGTAGTTAGAATAAATCAATGAGGGTGAAAGAAAATAAGAGTTAGATACCATTTGAGTATACCAGTTGGAAGAAACCAATGAGTGTGGAAGAATACAACACTTCAATGTCATTTGAGTGTTGTAGTCAAAAGAAACCAATGAGTTTGATCCAAGGATTAGAGGAATTACTCAGTTAATATCAATTGAGCCTGTGTGATCTAAATTGTTTATTGGTTTTACCTCATTAAAATTAAATGGCTTGAATTTTGAAGAATTAATAAATTTGTTTTGGAATATAGTTAAATTTGTTGAGGCTTTATTTGTGTTTCAAGCTACCAAATTCTCATCATTTGATAAGCCTTTGAGAATCTTGATTTGCACCGCCATATTAAGCTAGACTAAAAATATTTTAATATAGCTCTTCTTATATCAATTTTTTTACATGTTAATTCATGATGATATTAATATTTAAATTTTATCTTAATCGAATACAATGTAGAACATAATAATATTTAAATTTTATCTTA
>MU224565.1:74601-85834 GCA_018584345.1 Thuja plicata | reverse complement strand
TCTCTAAATATTCCTCTAAAGATGGTATATAACCCATAGCAAGCCACTCTGCTTCTTTCATGTAAGAATCTATATAAACTTCCCACTACATTAAAAAAGAATCCAAATTAATACAAATATTTCATATTAATAAAATTAACAGGAAGATTGAACAAAATAAACTCCCAAAATTATTATTAAAACAAATATACATATACAAAATTTAAAAGAAAACTCAAATTCCTTCATGATGTTGAGGAAAGATAATATATTGTTATAAAGTTGACCATATTAAATATATATAATATAATATCTAATTTATTAGGAAAACTAAAATAGATGCATTAACTAAAATTTTAATGTTTTATTCATGTTAGTATTGCAAGTAAAATCAAAATATTAAAGTTGTGATTCAAAAACCAAAAGCAATATATTATATTCCTCTACCTTATGCACTAGGTCTTAGTTGTAGGACAAACAATAACCTTAAATTTACTTCCTTTTATGAAATAATAATATCCTATGTACACTTTTCCCAATTAAAGAGATGAATAGAAGATTTGATATATTTTAAGGAAAATAATAAAATTAATAATTTTATTTATCTAATTTTATTTGATATATATAGTTTTGTGGGAATAGTGTTAATGACATTTCAAAATTATATCTAACAATTATTGACTAATCCTTTGAGACTACTTAACAAATATTAAATTTGATATAAAAAAATATTATTTGTACTCTTAGACTTTAGAATAAATGTTGTTTAAAATCTAAATTTATCTCACTATATGTCTACTTTACCTAGGATTATAATTCATATTTAAAGTTAAGAAAAATTATTTTAACCTCTTAAATTTTCAAATTGCCAAATATTAGTCTACAAACACGAGGTGGGACTTGCTTTTATTTTTAAAGTGTTTCAAAATGGATTAATTTTTCCTTTCTTCCTAATATATTTCATATTAGATTGTTATATCGTGAGATACAATCTCATGGCTTAGTTATGCTATTAAAATTTGGAATTTCTTTAACTATTGTATTTGATTTTTGTTGTTTTTAATAGAAATGCTATAACTCTTTTTCATTATGAAGATTATGTTTGTACCTATGCTTAGTTTAGATGTATAAATTGATGATTAATTTGACACTAAAATTATTATGTGCTTGCAGTACTTCAAACTAAGAACCACCTTAAGAGTTCTCTTTTTACTATCATTATTATTCTACTCAAAATATCAATTTATTATCTACCCACTAATGGAATCACTTATGTAGTCAAAGCCACTTCTTGATTCCTTCTTCTTAGTGAAGGAGCTATACTTATTCCTTATGGGGGAAAGTTTTTAGGTGAATGTAGGGTGTTATCATGGTTTATTTTGTACATATATCATCTATCTTGAGAGTTTTGATTCTAAAAGAACATTACAATGGATAGGAGGTCTATACTGCCCCTTTTAGTGAATTTACCCTTGGATAGTTTTTTAATAGGAAAATCAACAATCCCTTGTATTAGTGCCTCATCCTATCTTAGTTGTAGAATGTGTGTTGTGTTTCTTATTTTGGTTGGGTTCCTTTAAGTTATATCTTTTAATTAGACATTTTAATAGTCATACATACCTATCGATCCATTTTCATTCTTATATATTATAATATTTATAGATAAGAATAAAGAGTATCTTTGTTTAAAAGTGATCTTATAACTACTACAAGGATATTTATAATGCTAATAATTTACAAATAGGATGGATTGTAACTACTACAAGGAGATATAAAATTTAATAATTTATAAATAAAGTAAAAATTTGTGACATTAATTTGTGGAGTTGGTTTGAGGTTGTGGGTGGACGACTCATGATCTCGGGTTCCACTGAAATGATAATAAGTACAAATAGATCCTCTTAATTTAATAATATTTACATTATACTATTACTAACTTTATACAAATAAATAAATTCTAGATCAATATAGATTATCATTTTTTAATTAATAATTATTAAGCTCAAGAAAGGATAGTAAAACTACAATCTTTACATTAAATGAAAAAAAAAAAAATTAATGGAGTTGAAAAGAAAATGATTTTATATATAGTTTATTTTATAAGTTATTATTTTTTAATTAAAAATCAAACATGTGATTTATTTTACTTTTTCACAAGGGTTTATATTTATAAAAAAATATTGAAATTCATATCTTAGTTAAGTAAAATTTATTCAATATATACACACTATACATTATAGAACATCTATTATACTAATTAAAATAAATTGAGAGTTATAAATCCATACAGCTTTGCGTGCATAGTCAAGTGTATCTCTGCCTTGAGTTTTCTTGGCCTCTTCAGCCATGTCCCTTATAGCTTCATCAAAAGCCTTGAATGCCACTTTCATAAATTCAGGAAGTCCTTCTGTGGCTGATAAATCCCACCTTATATAAAGAACAACGTAATTTATTACTATATTTTCAATATACAAATATTTTTTTTACTATACATTAATGTCAAGAGAAATGTGTTTGAGTGAGTACATAAGAAAATGGAAAATTAAACCCATTTATGTTTTCCCACCATTAAGCATACTAATAAATATACAACATTAATATTAATATCCATGGATGAATAACTAGCTTGTTTAAGTCCTTCCTTTGTATCACCATAATTGACCAATATCAATGAACATAATAATACCTTTTAATGGCTTTTGTGAAGATTTTGAGCTCGTCCAAAGTTCCGTATGTGTCATAAATATCATCCAACTATGTGACAAGTGCAGACATCTTTGCGAACCCAATTCTAAAAGCAGAATATTTTGGCTCAATACACCCACCAGCTGCCCAGAGGTAATACTCCACATGGCGATGGCGAGCAAACTCTAGTTTAGCCAAACCAGACTCTGTCCACCATCTAAAATGCGCACACATTATTTAATAAACTTGATTTTCTAAATATTCAATTGTAAATTAGATTGTAAAAAGCTTAAACTGCAAATGATAAAGAATACATTCCATAACATGAATTTCTCACCTTGAGAGAATTTGAAGCTCTTTTTGTTGTATTGATTGAATCATATTAAAGTCCAACTTTGCCAGTTCTAATATTTCTTCATAGGAAGTACTACAATAATTCAAACGTTACAATGTGGAATCTTCTTTGAAATCATCAAAAAGATTTAGAAACATGTTAAAATTAAGATATTCACTTTTTTCCTTTTATTAAAAATGATAAAATATTAAATGCTAAATTTTAAATGATCATATAAATTTTTAAAAGAAGAATAGATAAACATGATCCAATGTATGGTAATTACTTGTTGATAGTCTTGGAAGCCCATGAACTATCTTTTCCATATATGTCAATAGATGTCCTTGCTTCCAACCGAGGCACATTGGTGTGCCAACCATATTCTAGATTGAATTTTATCTATTACATCACATAAATTAGAATTTCATTAGTGAAATGGATTTATAGAATTAGCATGAAAATTTATGAATAATTATACATACCTCTCTTGAAAGATTTAAATTGTTAATCTTTGGTAGAGCTTGTTTTAAATATGTAATAGAAAATAATTTTGCATCATCCATAGCTTTCTCCCCGGGAAATGCAATGAGTGAAGCACGAAATAAATTTAGAATACTTTGTATCTCCTCCTCATTTGACGAGTTACTCAAATGCAACGATTGTCCATCTTTAAATATGGATTGTTGCAACATGTCTGCATTCATATAAGTTAGAAGCATTTTAATATTTTGTAAATAAACAAAATAAAAATTTTAATAACAAGATTTACTACATTTAATAAAAATAAAACAAAATTTTAAAATTGATAGTATAATTCCAAAGATAACCTATATTATTCAAAAACAAAATATTATACCAAACTTAAATTTTAAAATAAAATTTAATTAATTTAAATATATTTTATTATTTGTAAGTAGAAGTGTATATATTAACTCTTATGAGACAGCCAAGAAAAAGGTTTCCGAAGTTTTGGATTTCAGCCAAGGAAAAGGTTTCGGAAGTTTCCGAGTGGACATCTAGGAAATGGGGACAGGTCAATTTTTGCGGGAAACGATATTTTTTACAAATTCTAAATGGGTTCTGAACTTAAATAAAAAAAGTCTGATTCAATAACTGTAGACATCACCTGAAGAGATGCCATATCTATGAAGGCGAAGAATTCGAAAACCCAAAGCTGTGGTGTTTAGATCTGCATGAGCACTATCTCTACCACATCCAATACCTGAATCGCTCCAATATCTGTTATTCATACAATTCTTAGATATAAAAAGTGCACTAAAAACATAATTTTAATGTAAATAATATTTTAAATTTTGTTTTGTTTAGATAATTCTCTCAAATTTACTAGTCTTAAGACTTGTTTAATAATTAAGCTGGAACCACACTCAATCACAGTTTTTTAATAAGTTACCTAAACAAATCAAAACTTAAAATTGATTTTCAAATCCTATCATAAACACAATCTATAATATAATCCTAAAACAGTCCATCCATTTTTATTAGAATACTACTCGAGCTACAACAGGAAGAATCTTTCCCAAGCATAGTGAAAATAAAAAGAAAACATGATAACAGTCATCCTGAAGCTTAAAAACAAGCAAACCTGTAAACATAGTCAAGAGCTGTTTTTATTTCATTTTGAAAATGGCGGTCAATTCCAAGGCGTTCTACACTGTCAACCAGTGAAAGATGTTGAATCAGATCGTCGGCAGATGAAGAGTGTAGAGGAACGGCATTGAACATGTTCTTCACATCCTTTATCAGCTTCTCAGCTCGTTCACCATAAGAGGGAGCCTGTGATAAAAATGAAATCAGAACTCCATTGACACAACAGATTATGAAGCAAAACTTTTCAGTTCTTTTATTTTGTTTGTTCATTGGGTAATCAATCCTAAAACATAGACAAAATATTGATGTATTAGAACATTCACATAATCTAATCTCTAGGAATTTTTTAGTGTGCTTCAGTTTAGAATTTTTAGCTTCTAGATTTAAGGAAAAACTTTCTAAATATTTTTCCTAAGCTGGTGGGGAAATTTCCAGCCCCACCCATTTTCACCAGCTGGCCTAAAAAAGAGGGGCTCCTATTTTACAATAATCTTGTAGCCCCACAAAAAAATTCCTATGGTACCTCCTGGACCTAACAAAATAGACCTGTAGCCCCACCTTACCGGACCCCTGCCTTAGTTTATTTCTGCAGCAGCTGCTCAAGTTTTGGAGGCATAATTTGTAGAATTGATGGCCTCCTGAAACATTTGCTGTCTTCTTAAATATTAATTTTAAATTAATTAAGAGATTAAAAAAACATGGTGAAGGCTGTTGCTTTTTTCTAAAAGCTTATTTTCAAGTTTTAATCATCTTTTCACAAAACTAGCAAAAGACTCCAAATTATCCTTTTCTTATAATTAAAAATTGCATAGGAACACTCCGACTACTTAAAATTAAGTATAAAATACACTTAATTAATCTTATGAAAACATGGATAAGAACTTCTATGACTAAACAGATTATATAGTAACTTTTATGACTACTTATTCATTCTCATGCTCAAATATGAAATACAGTCCCAAACATTGAAGAAAAACAATCACATAAACTAATCCAAAAGTAGTAGAACGAACTATTTAGTCATTAAACTGAGCTGAAAACAAATAGTTGAATAGTAAACTAGCATACCTTATAAGCTTTTGAGAGATATTGAATGAAATCATCATCCCACAAGTTAGGGTGATGATTGCCAATACGTCGTGTAATGCCTTCATCAGTGGTAATGAGTGCCATATTGATGGGAGCTGTTTGAGCAACTCTAATAGAGCGCACAGGGATTTTGGTGTTAAGGTATGGTGTATTGAAAGGCTTGTGATGAAAAAGAGGCTTCTGATGATGAATGAGTGACTTCTGTAATTTGCAGGGTCCAACCAAAGAGGAAGCCAATGGTGTAATGCAACCCAAAGACATTTTTGCTCTAATTCTTTCCTTCCCTTCTCTTCTCTTCCTTACTCTTAGTTTTGTGCTCCACTCCAATTTATAGAAATCTTTTCGAACAGGGAGATAAAAAAAAAAGGCTATTGGAGAAACAGTTATTCTACTGCATTAAAACGTGGAAAGGCATTAAAACGTGGAAAGACATTAATCAAAGCATTATCACGTGGGTTAGGTGAAAGAGTGGCAAAACCTTTGAAGGAGAGAGAGAATGGCATCGTGAAAGTGCAATGTGGAGAAACAAATGTCAAATCTACAGGCCATATACGCCTAAGTACGAGGATATTATATACACCCAAACTTATTTTATATATATATTGCACACTTGCTTTTATACATTATTAATCATATGTGCATTCATGTGATATATTCACTTTCTATCTGCAAATCAGTTTTATAGCATGTGATTTCAACCATTGATCGTTAAAGTCCAAATCAGTTTTATAGCATGTGATTTCAACCATTGATCGTTAAAGTCCAAATCAGTTTTATAGCATAGATAATCCCATATCTTTGAAAATTGATCTCTAAAGTTCAAATTCCTTGGTTATATTTTTGTTAGCTCTCAATTATTTCACTAGTAGTTATGGAATAACTTGCACCATGTTTTTAGAATTTATTTAGAAGTGTTCAATGTGTACTAATTTAAGAGAAGATGGAATATGAAAATCATATGCACTATAAGAACAATAATCATAAGAATACTTTATTTTTAGCCGATAGGCTTTCTTTAGGGAGAAACACTTGACCGGATTTTTGTCTCACATTACGGAAAAATGCTTTTGCCGACCAGAGGTTGTCGGAATTGGTTGCTTGGTTATTTCCGACTGTCGACAGCTTAAAAATGGAGGAGGCAGTGGAGGACAAATGTCTCATGCCACGTTAGGGTTGTCGTGGCTGCTATTTGGGAGAGAAATTTGGACTGGTGATGGCTTGTTCTTCTTCCTGTATCCACCGCCATGGCAAGGAAACGACAATTTTTTTAGCTATTATAATGAAATTCGGTAAAAATATGTAGAAGCTGATTGAAGAAGCATTGCCGAAAGGGTGGGACAAATTTATTGGTATGTCTCACACACACTCACGTTTTTCTACTGCAAGGTTTAAAGCCAAGACAACACCAAAAAAAAAAATGTACAATGTATACAACTCTAAAGGATCAGTGTTCAACCGATGAGGAGGCAAGCACAATATTGGTGATGATGGATACAATGCAGTCCGACGAGTCGCAGGGGAAAATGGAAAAGTGAGCCAGAAATGATGGATTCTTTTTTTGAGGCGAGAGCAGAGGCTATGTTTGAAGGTTGCACATACACGAGGCATGACCTTTTCACATCGAAATCAGAACCTTTTGCAGCTCTGATGTTTAGCCTATGTCGATGACATTTTTTGCATATTGGCAGTTTCGCCTTTCTTCTCTACGATGCTTCTTCTCGCACAACTTTTGCTGCATCAGTGAGTTTTTTAGTTTAAATTTATAGTTAGGGTTTTGAATTGGCGATGAATTCTTTTATTTTGGTTTTCTGGTTAGGGTTTTGGACTAGGAAAAAAATTGGTGACCACCATAGAAGGAGTTTATGAAAGAGGTTAAGTTATTTGTAAGATTTTTAGGGCAAAGAGGGTAAGGTAGCTTTGTACCGGGGAAGTACCTTGGATGGGTTGCTAGTTTTTTTGGATGATTTGGATGTTTTGCAGGATGGATGCGATAAATATTTTCCTCCATTTTCACCTGGTGAACTACAAATTTGTCTCTTTTTCTCTTTGCCGATATGGGGTTGTGAGTCACATTTCTTGGAAAATTTATTCAAATGTCCTATTTCAGAAAATAATGAAAACCAACCTATTTTGAAATCTATAGTTAATTTGGGCTTTAGTCCTTCATAACAAAACCCGTATTCAATTTACTTGAGTAATTTAAACTCAATTATAATAGGAATAGGAACCCAGCTGGAAGATGATTTTAAGTTTTGTTCGTATGGCATCTTTTTCAATTGTTCATAGTTCCTCTCTCATGTTAGGCAGATCACATGTAACATTTTGTAGCACATCCATATTAGAGTTTATACATATCTTATATAAATATTCTAGAAACTATACATTTTGATTTTCAAGTTGTAAAGAAGACAATTTTAAGAATGCTATTTGTAGCTTCAAGGTTGTGAGATCAACACACTAAATTTTGAGGTGCATGTGTCTTGGTAAACATCTACAGAATACAAGTTGGCAATTGAATGCATAATTATAATGACTGGAAAATCAAAATTCATTCAGGAAAATATCTTCGTTTAAATATATTCATTTCCTGTGTGCAATTGTAGCAGTGCTATTGTATTGTCTTTCTTTTAATAAATGTGTTGTCTTCATAGGTATAGGTCATCCGTGTTTGAGTTTCTAGGGTTTAAGATTTATTATTTGTTGGCTAGAGCGGCCAAAGATTAAATTTTGTTGCTGAACAAAGTAGGTGTGTATGTCGGGATGATCCCAGGCCTAGGCCCATTTTGCATCTAGAACTCGCAATGCCTGCCAACTCCTTGTGAAGGAGATGATTTCTGGATTGGTCATAATTTCTCTGGAATGTGACTGCACAAAGCCCTAATAGGAAGAAAAAGAATTTGGGAGCGCCGAGTTGGGTTTGTAGATTATAATTATTTATTTATTGTTTATCTCATATGTTTTCTGTTGTACAATGTGTTGATTGCACTTTTCTTGGGCAATTATCTGGCATTAGAGAGAAAGAAGTGAAGTAGCCAAATGCAAAATGAATTTTGTCATCGGATAAATACACCTGTGTGCAACATTAATTATTGTTTATTCAAGTCTTTTAGAACAAAGTCACAAGTCTACTTAATCTAGCATCCAACAATATTTTCCTTCTAAGTATAGCTAGTCATTCCAAAAGAAGATTTTCTACCATTTGGTGCCCATCCAGCTTCACTAGCCTTAGTGAAATTTATATAGTACAAATCACTCATAATTAAGGTAAAAACTGTAAAGGCTGCACCTGCTACAAATACCCCCTTTTGCAATGTTCCATAGGACATATCAGTTGATTTATAGAAACCCCTATATTTTGTTTGATAAGCATTTATAGCTGCTCCACCAACAAAGAAAGCTTCTATAATTATAAATGTTAGCATACAATGAACAAGGTAAGAGTTAGTACAAAATCTAGCAATAATTGTTTTTAGAATAACGATGCTAGAGAAGGCACATCCTTCTAGGCTCTATTCAAATTGTGAGGAAGAATGTGATGTTACGTATTGCACACTTAGCACCTCTGGATGTAACACGACATAAAATATTGAAACATGGTTTTCATGGAGCCACACAGGTGGTAGGCTATTTACAGTTGGAAAATTAATGACAATAGAATGCTAAGTGTTCATGCAAAAGAGTAGATGTTTGTGATGTGAGTAGTGATATTTATTTTTATTACAGTCTTTCCTGACTTTTTAGTAAGTAGCTCAAAATGTACTTCATAACCACTTTGTTCACCTATTAGAGTCATTGGAGCATAATAAATCAATGAAACAGATGTCAATTGTTTCCCATTGACATGTTCCATATTTTTTTTCTCTCCTTAGCTGGGCAGGATGTTGGCAACGATTGTAGATTTTGACTATGAGATCCTTCTTGCTTTGAAACTGCCAATTATCTACTTGCTGAATTTCCTTTTTGATTGTTTTCCTTTCATCTTGAGAAAAGATAACAGGGTATGTGCAAGATCATGAGGGGTGAAAAAGTAGCGATGTGAAAAAAATCCACATTTCACTCGTCCAAAAGCGCATGAAAATGTTTGTTGAATTTTTAGTAGGCCTGGGTGTCAGTACAGATGACCAAACCTGACACCAAAGCACAAGCCTAATCGAGTACCTAATTTATTCCGGTACCTGATATTTTTGGTTACTCGATATTTTTGGGTAACTGATATATATATTTTTAAATTTAAAATTTTTTTCTCAAATAAACTTTCCTAGGAACCCTTGGAACACACTTGAGTGTTCCAATGTGTCCCCTAGGATCAAAGAGGGTCCTAAGGGGTCCTAGGGAACCTTCTCATGCGTTAGGACCCCTAGGAAGATCCCATGACCCCTTTTGAAATATTGGAACACTCAAGTGTATCCCAAGAGGTTGTAGAACCCCTTGGGACACACTTGAGTGTTTCAATGTGTCCCCGAGGATCAAAGAGAGTCCTAAGGGGTCCTAGTACACCTTATCATGTGTTAGGACCCCTACAAAGTCCCCATGACCCCTTTCAAGACATAAGACCACTCAAGTGTGTCCCAAGAGGTCGTAGGACCCCTTGGGACACAATTGAGTGTTCCAATGTGTCTTACGACCCCTTAAGATACACTTGAGCATTCAAATGTTTCAAAAAGGGTCATGGGGTCTTCCTAGGGGTTCTAATGCATGATAAAGCATACTAGAACCCCTAGGAAGACCCTATGACCCCTTACGACACACTTGATTGTTTTAATGTGTTGAAAGAGGTCATGAGGTCTTCCTAGGGGTTCTAATACATGATAAGGCATACTAGGGACCCAAGGCAGACCCCATGAGCCCTCTCAACTCATTTGAATGCTCAAGTGTGTCCTAAGGAGTCCTAGTACATGATAAGACATACTAGGACCTGTAGGAAGACCCCATGACCCCTTTTGACCCATTTGAACGATCAAGTATGTCCTAAGGGGTCATAGAACCCCTTGGGACACACTTGAGCATTCAACTAGGTCGAAAGGGGTCATGGAGTTTTCCTAGGGGTCTTAGTATGTGATAAGGTGTACTAGGACCCCTAAGAAGACCCCATGACCCCTTTTGACACATTTTATTGGTAAAGTGTGTCGTAAGGGGTCATAGGACTCCTTACAACACACTTGAGCGTTTTAATGTGTCGAAAGGGGTCATGGGGTCTTCCTAGGGGTCTTAGTAGATGATAAGGTGTACTAGGACCCTAGGAAGACCCCATGACCCCTTTCAACCCATTTGAATGCTCAAGTGTGTCCCATGGGGTCCTACGACCCCTTAGAACACACTTGAGCATTCAAATGGGTCGAAAGGGGTCATGGAGTCTTCTTGGAGGTCCTAATACGCTGTATCACATACTACGACCCCTAGAAAGACCCCATGACCCCTTTTGACCCATTTGAATGCTCAAGTGTGTCCTAAGGGGTCATACTTGACCATTCAAATGGGTCTAAAGGGGTCATGGGGTCTTCCTAGGGGTCCTAGTACGTGATAGGGTGTACTAGGACC
>MU224565.1:61161-72197 GCA_018584345.1 Thuja plicata | reverse complement strand
TTCCCAAGAAGTCGTAGGACCCCTTGAGACACACTTGAGTGTTCTAATGTGTCTATGGGGATCATAGAGGGTCCTAAGAGGTCCTAGTACACCTTCTCATTTGTTAAGACCCCTAAGAAGTCCCTCTTATACCCCTAGGGACACATTAGAACACTCAAGTGTTTCTCAAGGGGTCGTAGGACCCCTTTGGACACACTTGAGTTTTTCAATGTGTCTCTGGCATCAAAGAGGGACCAATGGGGTACGCGTTAGGACCCCTAGGAAGTCCCTCTTTGACTCCTGAGGACACATTGGAACACTCAAGTGTGTTCCAAGGGGTTGTAGGACCCCTTAGGACACACTTGAGTGTTCCAATGTGTTTATGAGGGTCAAAGACTGACCTAAGGGGTCCTAGTACACCTTCTTACGTGATAGGACCCCTAGGAAGTCCCCCTTTGACCGGTGGGGACACATTGGAACACTCAAGTGTGTCTCAAGGGGTCTTAGGACCCTTTGGAACACACTTTAGTGTTCTAATGTGTCACCGGGGGTCAAAGAGGGTCCTAATACACCTCATGTGTTAGGACCCCTAGGAAGTCCCCATGACCCCTTTCGACACATTTAAACACTTAAGTGTGTCGCAAGAGTTTGTAGGACCCCTTCAAACACACTTAAGTGTTCTAATGTGTCTTGGGGGTCACAGAGGGGTCCTAGTACACCTTCTTATGTGTTAAGACCCCTAGGAAGTCCCCATGACCCCTTTCGACACATTTCAACACTCAAGTGTATCCCAAGGGGTCTTACAACCCCTTGGGACACATTTGAGTGTTCTAATGTGTCCCCGGAGGTTACAAAGGGACCTAAGGGGTCCTAGTACACCTTCTCATGTATTAGGACCCCTAGGAACCCTCTATGACCGCTATGGAAACCTTTTGAATGTCTTATACTGGTGTTATTAACCTATATATTAATATGTCCTATATAGTATATAATATATATATTATACTTCATTTTATTATATATACAACAATATTTAATATATAATATAGAATACATATCATATTGAATATATATTTTTTACTATAATAATAATAATAATAATAATATAAAATATATATGTAAAGTGGTGGAAAGGGGTAAGGAGATTATTTGTTAATTATTGTTTGATTTGCTTAGAGTGTGTTGAATTCCTTAACCCTAATTTAAACTTAATTGAATTTGATTGATTGTATATTGTAATTGTGATTGGGGAGAAGATAAGATGTTCCTCGTTTATCCCCAAATGCACAAATGAAAGATCCAAGTTGATCAACCCAAAAGAGGGATTAATGCACAAATGAATCAACCATTCAGAAAAGAGATCAAAGAGGGAGATCTTAAATTCTGTTCATTGAATGTATAGATATGATATATGATAGTAATTGAAAAAATAGGTGAAATTTACTAACCTTAAAGAATTGCAGATCAAAGAATGTTGTTTTATGAGGTCTGTAGACTGTTTTTGGAAAGACTGAAGTATGATCCGGAACCGAAACGTAGAGACAAACAAAACCCAGAAATATTTTTCCATTCTGATGTTGTCTTATGAAAAAGGTCGACCTTGACCCACAAATGTCAACCCTGACCCAATAATGTTGACCTTGACCTGCACAGGTCCGACAGAGAATTTGTTTGCGGAGCCCAACAGAAAACCGAAAAGGGTATCCAGATCTGTGTCTAAATCTACAGTCCCAAACCTGTACCTGCAAGAAAAAGAGGATTGTTTGTTGGGGGGAGGGGTTTGCCTTGGTCAAACCTTGATTTAGGAATTAACCTTGAAATCAATAAAATATATAATGCTAGCAAGTAGTAGAATTGAATCTAAGAATGAAGCTATAATATTCAAAAGATATGCTATTATAATTCAAATGTACGCAAGTATGTAAATATGAAAACATGGGCTTTAGAAACCATAAACCTCCATGATTGTATTCTTGAAAACCTATTTGAAGAGATGATGAAAGAGTCTTAAGGATTCACAAAGGATCTTGAAGGAAGATCACACAACCATGATGGCTAGATCTAGGTTTTGAATGATGAATCTTGAATATTTGCACCTAATCCCTTCAAAGGCTTGAAAGCTTGAATCCTTGATCTTCAATGGAGAACTTGAATTCTTGAGAGGAAGACTTGAACACCTTGAAAGCTTGGAAATATGTAGAACAATGGATTCTTGAACCTTTTGCTTCTTGACAAAATCTTGGTTAGAGCTTTTTGCACTGAGAAGACTTAGAGAAAATGAGAGAGAAATGCTTCCTTTTATATGAAGCTAGGGCACAATCATCTAAGGAGGCCAACACAGGATAATTAAATTTAAATTAGACCCATGACCCTAGAAGAGGACCTATATTAAATATAATTTATGAATCAACGCTTTGAAACCTAAAACAACCGACCTGGAAGCGGGAAAAATGAATCTAGATGACCCCCGATAGCCGACAGGCTTCCAGATTCAAAAGGGGGACCCTGGTCAGGGTCGAGGTTGATCTTGACCTAGGTCAAGGTCAAGGTTGACCCTGACCTAGGTCAAGGTTGAGGTTGACCTTGACCCAGGGGGTTAGAACCCCTGGAAAACATGCCAGGTGGGGTAGAAGGTGCCCGGAGAGACCCAATCAGGGTCCTAATCTGGCACAGAAGCAGGGAATGATGCAAAAATGGGGGGATGATATGATGGAGGTCAAAAAAATATCCTAAGGAGGGTTAAAAATTCTTAACATGGAAGTGCTTCCATTTTAAGATGATACATTAAGCCCCCACTTTAGCGGGAGTATGGAAATCAAACATGCTCATGGTAAAGTTAGAAGAAAGACACCGGTGGATTGCAACAGAGTAGAACATCACTGAGTCAAGGACATGAGTCCTTAGAAAAAGGATTCTAACTCAACATACATACATAAAGATATGGAAGTAAAGAGCAATCAATCATAGAAAACATACATGACTACATAAGTAAGACAAGAACAACACCATAGATAACATAGCTTCATGATCTAATCCTACTAGCATGAAAGCAAAAGAGAGAGAATGGAAAGTGATTACCTCACCTAGTAAGATGCCCACCTTGCTATGAATCACCAAGGAGGGAGAGCCCAATAGGTTCACCCATAAACTATACTTGTAATTGCAAATGGATCTTCTGACGACTTTTAAAATATCCATAGATCCACATTCTTGTATCACTATGGAATATAAAATGCATGTCCATTCAGGATTTAGCAACTTATGTGCATTACCTTTTGAGGATTTAGCATATTGTAAAATAAAAGGGGGTGTATCTCTTTAGGATTTAACAACTTATGTGTGTTACCTTCCAAGGATTTAGCAAACATAAAAGTAAAAATGTGTGTCTCTTCAGGATTTAGCAACTTATATGCATTACCTTCCAAGGATTTAGCAAACATCAAAGTAAAAATGTGTGTCTCTTCAGGATTTAGCAACTTATGTGCGTTACCTTCCAAGGATTTAGCATGCTGCAAAATGTAAATAAATTTAAACTATAGTACAAGGAAGACCCTATATATGCCCCCCTCCTTATCATGACTACCCATTAGGCAGGATAAGGAAGAGAAAAGAGAATACCCACTTCACAAGGTAAGGATATATCTAGCTAAACAACAATGTATACCATATTCTTAGTGAAGAGCCTTGACCCTTACATCAAAGAACATAGATAATCATGAAATGAATATGTCACTCATGGAAAATGATCCTCAAGAGGGAAGAGATCTCATCAACAAGAGCCCTACCATAGAGGAGTTCTTAGGATAAAATCTCATCTTCTAAAGAAAAGAGGGAACAAAGATTCAGTCAAAAAGCCCCTTGTAATTAAGAGGAAGAGGAATCCTTGGATGAAGGAATCAAACTCTAACCCAAAGCAAGAGAAATATTTGATCAAAAACATAGTTTACAAAATAAAGAAGAGGCGATGACCTTGGACAATCACCTCTCATATAAGAGGGTATCAATAGTCAAAACACAAATCTTTATAAAGAAATAATATTGTAAGATAAACACATGCCACTAAGCTAAGGAATGTAGCTCATTAGATAGAGGAAGAAAGAACATACCTTTCCCCCTAGGTGTGAAGGCAAGGGATATATCAATTTATATCAAGAGATTTCATAGCAAAGAGATATCCTTACAAAACAAATGTTTTAGAAAAGATATCACGAGTGATTTATACCGATAGAATATAGAAAGAATAAACAATTAAACTCAACACAAAAGATATGCTGAGAATAAAATGGATCCTAGAAGATTGGAATAAGATACCTCTTACCCCCGAATGAATAGACAAGAGGAGAAATGCAATCTAACTTGTAGAAGGATGAGGGGAATGCCCTATATCAAAATTATGAAGAAATTGTAATACTGCATGGGAATGAGATATAATTCCCAAAGTAGCTCTTTCTCTAACATATAGCTTGAAATGCACGCAGTCAGAAAGTAAATGTTTATTACTATAATGAAAAGGACATTTATATTTAGAGAGAGAATTTCTTGGAATTGGTTTGAAGATTTCTTTCTTGGAATTCATTAACTGGACATACACCTTTTTAGCCACATCTTGAGGAGTATCAGGGTGATCTAAGGTAGGTGTTGGAAGAAGAATATGAAGATGAGGATGATAGTTAAGATCAGCTACCTCAAATTGAGAAGGTGGGAAGCCTATACCATGCATATTTTATTTAGGAGACACATGAATCAGGGTTTTAATGCCATGTTCATTAACACCAAGCCCTAAACCCTTATAAACTTTTTTATCAACCATAGTGTATCCGGTAGTATATATATCTTGCAAAGCTTCTATGGGAGATGATTGATTATGATGCTCATGAGAAATTGTCATGTGAGGTGGAACAATAGTTTTAGGAGAAGTTTCTATGGATTTCCCTTTAATATCATCATGGACGGGATAAGAAGAAGGTAAATCTAGAAATTCTTGCACATCCTCATCTTGTACCATAGTTTGAGCCTTAAGAAAAGTATGAGAAGAACTAGGGATGGAGGATGGAATAATAGGAGTGGGGTTATTAGGAATGATTGGATTAGGAAGGTTAAGATTAGGATTAGGAAGATTAGATAATGGGGTATCATCCACAAAATTATTCACATAATCCAAAAGAGTAATGAGTCCATTACACACATCCCTAATAGAAGTTTTAAAAGTAGGGAGACTAGTATTGGTCAATCTCATAATGGCATAAGAAAGTGAAACATAAAGATTACCAAACATGATAAAATAGATGATACTCTCATAGACATCATAGGTACTATAAAGAGATGCTAAAAGAAAAATAATGAGAAAAATAGCCACACACCAGAAGAACTTCATAATGAAATTACAAGAAGTGTTTTTTGTATTTTTATGAAGATTTAAAATTTTTTAAGATGCAAGTTCTAATCTAAGATGTAAATCTAACACCAAAGAGAAGGAGTTGTCTATCGCGGGTTCACCAAAATGTAAAGTGGTGGAAAGGGGTAAGGAGATTATTTGTTAATTGTTGTTTGATTTGCTTAGAGTGTGTTGAATTCCTTACCCCTACTTTACACTTAATTGAATTTGATTGATTGTATATTGTAATTGTGATTAGGGAGAAGATAAGATGTTCCTCCTTTATCCCCAAATGCACAAATGAAAGATCCAAGTTGATCAACCCAAAAGAAGGATTAATGCACAAATGAATCAACCATTCAGAAAATAGCACAAAGAGGGAGATCTTAAAATATGTTAATTGAATGTATAGATATGATATATGATAGTAATTGAAAAAATAGGAGAAATGTACTAACCTTAAAGAAATTCAAATCAAAGAATGCTATTTTCTGAGGTCTATAGACTATTTCTAGAAAAAATGAAGTATGATCTAGAACTGGAACGCAAAGACGAACAAGACCCAGAAATATTTTTCCATTCTAAAGTCTTCTTATGAAAAAGGTCGACCTTGACCCACAAATGTCAACCCTAACCCAATAATGTCGACCTTGACCTGCATAGGTCTGACAGAGGATCTGTTTGCGGAGCCTGATAGAAATTCAAAAAGGGTATCCAGATCTGTGTCCAAATCTACAGTCCTGAACCTTTACCTACAAGAAAAAGAGGATTATTTGTTGAGCGGGAGGGGTTTGCCTTGGTCAAACCCCAATTTAGTAATTAACCTTGAAATCAATAAAGTATAGAATGCTAGCAAGTAGTAGAATTGAATCTAAGAATGAAGCTATGATATTCAATAGGTATGCAATTATAATTCAAATATACACAAGTATGTAAATATGAAAGAACGGGCTTTAGAAACCATAAAAATCCATGATTGTATGCTTGAAATACACTTTGAAGAGATGATGAAAGAGTCTTGAGGATGCACAAAGGATCTTGAAGGAATATTACACCACCATGATGGCTAGATCTAGGGTTTGAATTATGAATCTTGAATATTTGCACCTAATCCCTTCAAAGGTTTGAAAGCTTGAATCCTTGATCTTCAATAGAGAACTTAAATTCTTGAGAGGAAGACTTGAACACCTTGAAAGCTTGGAAATATGTAGAACAATGGATGCTTGAACCTTTTGCTTTTTGATAAAATCTTGGTTAGAGCTTTTTGCACTTAGAAGACTTAGAGAAAATGAGAGAGAAAGGCTTCCTTGATGAGATTATTTTTCCATTAGTATACTTACTAATAAACATAGAAAACAAGCATTACTGGTGAACCACAAGCAGTATTGGTGAAATGCAAGCATACCTGACAGAACAAAGATTTTGAGAAAATGCTAAGTATAAAAGTGACAAGCATCACTAGTGACCACAAGCATCACCGGCGACCACAAGCATTACCGGCGACACAGTTTTTAGAACTAACCCGACAGAAATAGAAAAGGCATACCCGATGACTAGTTCAAGAAAGGAAAATTGACAATCAAGAAAACTGACCATCAGATCTGACAGACAGATCAAGAACCTGCAAATTGTGGATCTGAGTTTTACACGACGGTTAAAATAATGTAATTCTATTTATAGAGTTTTTGTTTTGTTTTAAATTAGAATTTGATGGTCATGCAAGATTTATGTAAATTATTTAAAGCATCCTAATGAATCTAAAGCATATCTAACTAAATATTAAGGTCAATTTGTAAACCTTGGATCTAGAGTTAACTTGCGCTGCATGAATCAAGAATTGAACCTAAATTTGTATAAATAGATGTTCATACTCAATTGTGAGAATATGAATTCTTTATTATTGATAGCCATGAAGAGCATCTAAGGAGAAGAAGGTAGAATTCATGCAAAGATAAAAAATAGAGTATATCAGTTATCAAGAACACAGAGGCTACCGACGAGCAGACAAAGGTACTATTCAATCATAGAAGGATGATTACTTATAGGTATGAAGCTTTATAGGATCTATTATCAACAATTGAAGATTGCCTTTATCATCAGATCAAAGACTTATGTAGTTACATTCTAAAAAGTGCATCACATCTAAAATCCTTTTGTAGAAGGTGGACTTAACCGTTCTTTCCAAATCTCTTAACAGAGTGCACACTTAACAGTGTTGCTAAAACTTCAAACGAAGTAGATCTTAACAGGTCTCCACTGCAATACTCCTAATAGGGTAGGTCATCAGAAGTGACCAATTGTAAGCCTTAATCGGCCCCTTCTTATCTGTAGATAGTGAAGTTTTGTGGGTAACAATCCCCACCGCAATTTTTACTTCCTTAACAGGAGTTTTCTGTGATATCATATCTTGTGTCACGTGTTATCTATTTTCATAAATGTTTCTATTATTGTTACATATTAAAAGAATGTATGATATGATTTGATATGCATAAAGAAGATGAACAGTTAGATAAGATAAAATTACAAAATTATGACTAAGGGTTAATGGGCTAAACAAGAAAAGTTTTAGAGGTACTGATTCACCCCTCCCCTCTCAGTACATCATCTCAATATAATTCCAACATTCCTTTTACATGAAACTAGGGCACAATGTTCTAAGGAGGCTGACATAGGATAATTAAATTCCAATTAGACCCATGCCCCTAGAAGAGGACCTATATTAAATATAATTTAAGAATCAATGCTTCGGAACCCGAAACAACCGACCTAGAAGCGGGAAAAATGAATTATGGATGACCCCTGACAGTCGACATGCTTCCAGATTCAAAAGGGGGACCCTGGTCAGGGTTGAGGTCGAACTTGACCTAGGTCAAGGCCAAGGTTGACCTTGACCCAGAGGGTCAGAACCCCTGAAAAACATGCCAGGTGGGGTAGAAGCTGCCCGAAGAGGCCCAATCAGGGTCCTAATCTGGCAAAGAAGTAGGGAATGATGCAGAAATAGGGGGATGATATGATGGAGGTCAAAAATATCCCCTAAGAAGGGCTAAATGTTCTTAACATTGAAGTGCTTCCATTTTAAGATGATACAATATATTACATACAATTTAAATATGAAGATATTATGTGATATATTGTAAAAAATATATTAATATATAATATATATAATAATATATAATATATGATATATATAATGTAACATTTAATATTAATATATAGTATATAATATTTAATGTTAAATATATATTATATAATATTTAATATATATAATACATAATCTAATATATAATTTTTGATATATAATATATCATATGAAGGAGGGAGAAAGGGAAAGGAAAAAAATTTAAGAGGGAGAAAAGGGAGGGAAAATTTAAAAAGTAAAAATTTGCCATCATTTTTGGGTACCCAAAAATATCAGGTAAATCGGGTACCCGATTAGGCTCGGTATTGCTTTGTACACCAAACCTACATGGTCAACTCTAAAAATGTCACAAAAACATGTTTTTCCCCTGTTTCTCTGAGTTCCAGACTTTGACCATGTAGATGACGAATTTTTTTTCATCCAAATTTGATGAAATGAAAAGGGTATCTTAAGGAGATTATCAGCTTTCTATCAATATAATTGCTGTCAAATTTTGAATTCGGTAAGTGGGTGTGTGCAAGAAGGTGAGTCCACTTGAGGTGGAACTTTTTAACTTAGTTGTTTTCCCAAAATTGTACTTCAAGACACGAGGTGACGTTTAGCTTAGGGACCCCGAGCCTTAATTCAAATTGTCACCCCATAAGGGATGGGGTCCCGAGGCTAAGCAGGGTCACACTTGAAATGGGGTGACATTTGAAATGCTATCCCGTCCCAGAACAGGGTGACGTTTCATACATGACCCCGTTTCGAGAACTATATAATTTATTTTTGACATTTTTATTGTTATTTTCAGCTAACACGATCCCGTTCCAAAGCTTTACCCCATTTTTTTAGAGACCAAATTCCTTCAGGTGATGATTTTTTCAACTTTATTTTAGTTTTATTATCATTTTTTTAAATTTTTAAGTAGTTTTAACTATTTTTCTAATCATATTTGTTGTTGTTTTTCCCTTCAGAGTTGCAACTCTTCAGTTGCCGTCTACACCACCTCTACGTCTTCGCTTGCCATCTACACCACTTGCACATAGGTCTTTTTTTAAATTTATTAAGTTTAATTATTGTTTTTATTATTTTTTAATAGTATTTATTGTTATTTTTATTATGAAAAATGCAATGTATGTCAAATTTATTTAATCAATTATTGTATGTACATGTTAAAATTAGTTTAGTAAATGTATTTAATTTTTTCTTGTATTTAGTATATATATCATAAAATGTATAGTAGAAAATATACAATAGAAAATTAAAATAAATGAGAAACCCACACCACATGTACTTGAAACACATAACTTGTAATTTTGTAACCTTCAATTTTTAACACATAATAGAAACCCTAGTACCTATGAATGGGTCCTCCCACCCCTTAAGACCCCTTTAGACACATTAAAATCTTTTAGGACCTATAACGTACCCTTTAGATGGATTCATTGTTTACATATACATAATGTAGATGGATATGCAAATGTACTGGATACACATGATTTAGATGGATGCATGTGCGATGTTTCTTAGATGTTAAAATTAGTTTAATAAATGTATTTAATTTGTTCTTGTATTTAGTATACATATAGATGTAAATTTGTTTGTATTTTTTTTTTGAAAATGTATAAACCACACATGTACAATAGAAAACTAAAACAAATGAGAAACCCACACCACATACCTGAAACACATAACTTGTAATTGTAACCTTAAACTTTTAACATATAATGGAAACCCTATTATGTATCTTAATGGATCTTAAGGGGTCACAGGATCTATTATGACCCATTAGTACTTATGAATGGTTCCTACCACCCCTTAAGACCACTTTGGCCCCATTAAAAGCCCTTAGGACCTATTACGTACCATAAGGGGTCATAAGACCCATTAAGGACTTCAAGTTTCTTTATGACCTCTTAACATTAACCAGATAGCCCCACAACCTATTACAAACCTTAAGGGTTTCTACGACCTATTTATGACCACTTAGGATCAATTTGTACTGCTTAGGCCCTATTATGTATTTTAATGGGTCTTAAGAGGTGACATGATCTATTATGACCCCTTAGTACTTATGAATGGGTCCTACCACCCCTTAAGACCACTTTGGCCCCATTAAAAGCCCTTAGGACCTATTACATATCATAAGGGGCCATAAGACCCATTAAGGACTTCAATTTTCATTATGACCCCTTAACATTAACTAGACAACCCCACAACCTATTACAAACCCTAAGGGTTTCTACAACCTATTTATGACCGCTTAGGATCAATTTGTACCCCTTAGGCCCTATTATATATTTTAATGGGTCTTAAGGGGTCACATGATCTATTATGACCCCTTAGTAGTTATGAATGGGTCCTACCACCCCTTAAGACCACTTTGGCCCCATTAAAAGCCCTTAGGACCTATTACGTGTGTGATGAAAATGTGTCACACTTCTATGAATCATTCCATCCAAGGTTGCTCAAGAATGAGGCCTCAAATATCGATCCATAGCTCTCTAGTCATGGAGTGCAAAGGTGTGTAATGGAGGCCCTTAGATTGACCTAGTTAGTGCC
>MU224565.1:50161-60222 GCA_018584345.1 Thuja plicata | reverse complement strand
ATCAGGATAAAAATAAGCACAATTGAAAAAGACAAAGTCAACACCAAAATAAGTAATTGACATGTCAGAGATAAGAATCTCAAGCAAGACTGATATAATTGATAAATCTGAATCAAAGATTGAAGTTTTATAGGTATTTCCCCCTCGTGATCGAAATTGAAATGAGATAGAGGAGAAACAACAAATTGATAAATATTGATCAAATCGAACTAAAGATAAAGTTCTTGATGTAAGATGAAAGATATAAGGATCACAGAACAAAGGTAGATCATCAAGCACGAAAGATTATGCCCCAAGGTAGACTTAGAAGAAAAGAAGTGGGGTGAAAGAAAATGGAAGATAGAAGTTTGGAAGAGGTGGAAAGAAATGGAGAGAAGAAAGAGAATTTGCCTTAAGAAAGAGAATGCCCCAAAATTAATCAACTGTTTGAGGTAGAAAATTTTGATTGAGATCATGAAAGAAGATAAGGAAATGAAGATCAAAATGTGACCATAGTTGATTAAAAGTCCACAAGAAAGATGAAGGAAACCCTCTCAAACTCATAATGCAGCCTAAAAATGCAAACTAACATGAGGTCTAACAATGCAAGATACATGAAAATGCAAAGGTGTACTTGCAATAGAGCAACTGTAGCATAGGAATTTTGTGTTCATCATTCATGAGAGAATGTTAAGGAACTTATTTTCATCATTGGGCCATTATTAACAGACATTGGAAAATCACACAATCATCACTAGTCACAATTGCAACTATGAAGATATGAATGTGATTTATATCAGATTGGAATGTGGAAATATTCTAACATAAGTATCAAAGACATAAAGGTCAAGATGACTGTGATGTTATCTTACCCAATTTAATGTAGCAAAATAATGCTCGCATCAAGGCATAGAGGCCAGGATAACTAGCAGAGCGGTTGTGCAAAAATAGTGAAGCATAAAGAAAGAAACAAATAAAAGCATGCCCCATGCCCCAAGTTCTCTAGCTATGCATCACAGAGAGACTTATTAGAAAAGGACACTCAGCAAAAGTCAATAACAGTCAGCACACAATGAAAAGATCATGACATAGGTCAAGCATTAAGTGTTGCATTTAAAAATTTAAGTGTGTTAACTGATACTGAGTTCCGAGGATAAGGATCAAATGCTTGCAATTTGGCAAGACCACATGACAAAATTGGGTAAGACCAAACCAATAAGTGTTGAAAAACACTCAATGTCAAGAGTTGTATTGAAAAATACAGTTGAGGTGGTATTGAAAAACACCATTGGTGAGATATCCTAAAGACTAACACATCTAAGCGACCAAAGCTAACACAGTTATGCCCCCTAGACAAAGACAAAGACCAATTTTAGACCAAGGTAACAAGGAAAAGGAATGATGGAGAAAGGCTAAGTGTTGAGGACATGAGATAAGAAACAGGGGTGCAAAGGCCTCAAGTAGCGATCGTTTCCAAGTTTTCACCACTTGGATTTTATTGCAATTTTTTCATTTTTTTCTTCTTTTTTTTCAGAACTTTTTATAATTTTTTTTGAATTTTTGCTACCAAGGCGCCTGTTTCCAGGTTTTCACCAAAGCACTTTTTCCATTTTTTTGAATTTTTTGATTTTTTTTTGTATTTTTGGAATATATTATTTTTTTGAGATACATCAAAGCGCTTATTGCTAGGTTTTCACTAAGATGATCATTTTTTCAGAACAATTTCTGATTTTTAGAATTTTTGACAATATATCATTTTTTTTGAATTTTTTCAGGATCAATAATTATGTACAAAAGGATGCCCCCAGAAAGAATGGGGATCATGGATAGAACTTCTTCAGGTGCAAAAAATTGATAGAATCAAGGAGCTGTTCTCCCTCCTTTATAGACAGTAAATAAGCACCCGTTCCAAAAGCTGCTGTAATAATATAAGGTCCAAGCCAATTAGGTTCAAATTTGCCCTTTTGATCTCTATACTATTGATTCTTAGGATTTTCACGTAGGAAAAGATCTCCCACTTAGAATTCTCTAGGGTGAACCTTTTTGTTGAAGGCTTTGGACATGCACTTTTGATAGACCCTCATATGGTCAAATGATGCTTGAAATTTTCATCTAAAAGTTCTAACTCTTGAAGTCTCATGGCGTGGTAGTCTTCATCTGTAACTAGACCATGGAGAAAAACTCTAAGTGAAGGAATCTCAACCTCCAAAGGTAACACTACTTTAGAACCATATGCAAGGGAAAAAGGAGTAGCCCCAGTAGGAGAACAAATACTCATTCTATAGGCCCACAAAGTTGAATTTATCTGTAAATGCCAATCTCTACCATTCTTACAGACTGTTCTGTGCAAAATTTTAAGAATGGTCTTGTTTGATGCCTCTGCTTGACCATGTCCTTATGGGAAGTAAATGGAGGACCAATGTTGTTTAATCTTGAATTTTTTGCAGATTTGTTAAAGGTCCTTATTTTTAAACTAGCCTCTGTTGTCAGTGATAATCTCAAAAGGCAATCCATATCGATAGATGATATGGTTCAAAATGAATAGAGAAACCATCTTTCCTGAGGCAACAGAAAGTGGGACAGCTTCTACCCATTTAGTAAAGTAATCAGTAGCAGTAATAATAAATTTGTGTCCACCTGATGAGTTGGGATGAATTTGCCCAACAAGATCAAAGGACCAGTGCTGAAATGGCCAATGAGAAATAGAAGGAATGAGCTCCCTGCCTGGAGAACTATCAGGTTACCATGTTTTTGACACTTCACATGATTTTGCAAAAGCTACTACATCAATCTGCATCGTGGGCCAATAGTACCCTGCCCTAAGCAACCTTCAGGTCATGGCAAGACCATTGGAGTGTCCCCCATAGATGCCCTCATGAATGTCAACTAACGCTTGGTTAGATTCTTCCTTTTCTAAGCATCTAAGAAGTGTTCCATCGAGACCCCTCCTATACAAATCACCAGCGATAAGGGAATGGCAAGAGGCATTTTGGGTAAGGTTTCTGCGTTCAGATCGGTTAAAGGTTTCAGGTATAATGCCATCACAAAGATATGAGTAAATGGCACCATAACGGGATGATTCATGACCAACAAGGGTACAAATAATATGGCTTTCTTGGGATTCAAAGATAAGGTGATGTAGCTCTTCCACCAGGAATTCAAATCTTGATTATGTTGCTCTAACTGAAGGAGTGAAGCAAGTATAGCCATAGCATCAGCTGCTTCATTTTCTGCTCTAGGGATTTTCTAAAATGTGACAAATGTGACAACCTCTTTAAGGAATCAACCATTTTCTTGTAGGGTACCATTTTCTCATGTTTGGTTTGATATTCATCATTAACTTGGTTGATTATCAGCGGTGAATCCCCATAGATGTGTAACTCTATGATTCTCCATTCTATAGCTATCTTAAGTCCATTTGTTAAAGATTCATACTTAGCTATGTTGTTTGTACATGGAAATAATAATTTGTAAGACTTAGGAATTGTGTACCCATGAGGAGAAACAAACAACACACTAGCTCCTAAAATATTTTGCATAAAAGATCCATCAAAGAACATCTTCCAAGTTCTCTCAGTCATATACATAATATGTTCATCTGGAAAGTCAACTTGAATAGGTACATCATCTTGTAATGGGAAATCAGCCAATTGATCGGCTATAGATTGTCCTTTGATTGCCTTACCCTCAATGTACTCTATGTCATTCTCTAAAAGTACCATCATCCATTTAGCAAGTCTACGTGTGAGGGAAGCTTTACTTAGCAAATATTTGAGAGGATCTATTTTGGCTATGAGGTGTATAGTATGCACAAGCATGTAATGTCGCAAATTTTGGGAAGCAAAAACACAATAGCAAGGCAAGGTTTCTCAATGCTAGTGTAATTAACCTCATATGAAACAAGAGTACGAATAATGTAGTATATTGCTCTTTCTTTCCCATTTTCATCAAGTTGAGCTGGTAATGCCCCCAAGGAAGATTTTGTCGCTGAAATGTATAAAATAAGTGGTTTCTGTGGAATAGGAGGCATTAAAATAGGAGGATTTTCCAAGTACTTCTTGATTTGATCTATGCTCTTTTGACAATCCTCATTCCAAATACATTTGAATCCCTTATGTAAGTTCTTATTGAAAGGTTGAACTCTATCTTCCAATTGTGAAATAAATCTCCTTATAGATTGAAGATGTCCTTGCAGAGTCCTCATTTGACTAATGTTTTTAGGAGGTGGCATATCAATGATCGCTTGGACTTTTTTAGGGTCAAATTCTATTCCTTTTGCTGAAATAATGAATCCAAGTAACTTTCCAGAGGTGACTCCAAATGCACACTTTTTAGGATTTAGCCTTAGTTGAAATTATTCCATGCGGTCTAGAATTACTTCCAAATCATCTCAGTGTGTATCTCTTTGTTTAGACTTGGACAAGGTGTCATCCACATAATCTTCTATATTCTTATGCATCATGTCATGAAAAATAGTTGTCATATCTCTTTGATAAGTAGCTCATGCATTTTTTAATCCAAAAGGCATGATGTTCCAACAATAGGTACCCCATGCACAAGTGAATGCATTCTTTTCTTGATCTTTAGGAGATATCTTAATTTGATTGTATCCAGAAAAACCATCCATCAAAGAATAAATCTCATAATCCATAGTCATATCCACTATCATGTCTATATTATGGAGTGGAAAGTCCTCCTTTGGGCATGCTCTATTGATATCTCTAAAATCTGTACAAACTCGAATGGATTTTTCATGTTTGGAAACTGGTACAATGTTTGATATCCATTCAACATAGGCAATATCTCTTATGAATCTTGCACCAAGGAGTTTCTCTAATTCAACTTTGACTAGAAGAGGTATGTGAGGATGCATTTTCCTCATTTTTTGTTTAACTGGTTTGACATTTGGAGCTATGGACAAGTGATGTATAATAAGATTAATGTTCAATCCTGGCATATATGAATAAGTCCATGTAAAATTGATTTTCTTTCTCTGTAAGAACTTAGTGTAAGATTCTTTTTCTATTGGTGACAAGGACTCAACCAAGTGTACTATTTGTGGAGCTTCATTTGTACCCAAATTAACTGCTTGTGTTGGCTCAATAAGCACTGAAGATTGATCCTAAAAATAACTAGGGAGACGATCAAGTACCTCATCCTTAGGTGCCTCAGAGAGGTTTTCACCCTTGGATACATCATTTTTTTAAATTTTTTTTTGGTTCTGACACCGCCACACAGTGGTTTTCACCATCAGAACACCTATTCTTTTTATTTTCTTTTCTCTTTATCTTGTAACTAATTTAATTGATGTCTAGCTCTGTCATACCGGTAGCCAGTTCACTGGTGGGAGAGACTATGGGTTCAATGGCATTTAGGTAACAAGCTATCTCATAATCATTATGGAATGTTAAAAGCTCAGGTTCTTGATAGCGTTGGGACCAATCAATAAGGTTAGGATGAACAAGGGGTAAATCAACAACTCGTTCAAGGCTATAAATATGAATGATATTATCGTTGGTGACCAAAGAGTCAAAGTCTGTCAAGTATCCCTCTAAGATACCCAAATAAAGATTCATCCTAACAAGCGAAGAATCATCCATTAAGGAAACATGTGGGTTCAAAACCTCTAATTCTACACGTGACTTGATGGATACCTCAAGTTGAGAACTATAAATGTGTATAACATCAACATCTCTATCAACTGTTGAGGGCTCTGAAAAAGAGTCCCATTCATACTCATTGGAACTGGTATTTGAACTATGACTAGGATTCTTACACCATGAAGGCTTGGGACATCATGATGTTGAAGGTCCAGTTTCATCAAAATTAGCACTTTCTCTTTCCATTAAATGAACAAGATTCTTTCTTTGACGCTCTCTCAAAGGATCCTCTATATCTTTTTCTTGTTCTAAAGTTGCAACTGATGTATGGGTGACTAAAATATCTGAATCTCCCCAAAGGATATTGGTGGAAGGGACCCAATCTTCACACATATCTCGTTGATTTGTCAAATTAGGTACATACTCTGGTTCATCATCACTATCCAACTTTTCAAAGAGAGGATTAGTATGCTTGTTGCAATTTTCAAAACCTAGGCCAACGGGCTTCTTGGACTTGCATCCAAATTTAGCATGATCAAGAGGTTCAGACCTATCATCCAATTGTGATTAAGAGGGCTATAATTAGGATAGACCATATTCTTGACAAAATTATATCCTCTTCCATAAGTCTTAGGAGAGGGAGAGAAGTTCTCATTGTGCTTATACTTTTCTTCTCTATAGATCCAGTCTCTAACAAATGTTTCCTTTTTCTCATTTTTAATAGGCACTGATGATTCTACAAATTTGCCAAATAATGTCATGGCTAAAGAGGAAGGATTCATCTCTTTTGAAGGTTTACCATAAGACCTAGGTGAAACTCGCAATGTTGTGAGGGAGTCAAGTTGATACCCTCCATACCAAGGTCTATTATTTTAAGCTTGTCTTTACATTTAGCCAAAGTAGCATCAAAATATTCTTCTTCTATATTAAGGGGAACATGAGCCCTTGCTGAAATTGAATTGATAGATAAAGTGTTATCCTCAGGTATATAGATCTCTATTCCATTGTAGGGGAACTTAACACATTGATGGTAGGTAGACGACACTGCCTGCATGTCATGAATCCATGGTCTACCAAGTAAGATATTATATGCAAGGGGTCCAACATCAACTATTTGAAACAAAATATCCTTTTGAACTGGGCCAATCCTAACAAGAAGGATGGCCAACCCCTTGGAAATTATTTCTGCCTCATCATAGGCTTTGATAGTAATCCTTTTTCATGTATCAATAACTTCTTCAGAATAACCCAATTCTTTCAAAAGACTAAAGGAACAAATATTAAGCCCAACACCTCCATTTATCAACATGCGCCTAACATGAGTTCTATGGATCATGACCTCAATATGAAGGGAAACATTGTGCAGATGGCTCAAAGCTTTATCATCATCTTTTGAAAATGTAAGGTAATGAGGGGTAGCAATGTGATTAACCATATCCTAGAATTGATCAATATCTAGGTTGCTGGGGACATTTGTCGTATGCAAAACATCCTCAAGGATTTGTTTATGTCTTAGAGACAACTCTAAGAGCTCAAAGATCAAAATCTGAGTAGATGTTCTTTGTAATTGATCCACAAGATTGTAGTTTGATTTAGGATTAACAGCTGGCTTCACGGTAATAGGCTTGGATGCCACTTGCTTAGGTTTACTTGATTGGCTTGAATTGGGTCCTTTAATGACAATGGGACCTTGACTTTGGGTAACAACATTAAGGGCTTGAGATGACCTTCTAGAGTTGGGACCCCTTAGCACCACAACAAGTTCTTTGTCAAAAATAGGAGAGTCCTCATCTAGATCATAACCATAAGGATCTCTTCCACTCATCATGTTAACATTTTGCTCCATAGATTCAAGCATGTTGATGGTATTCTCTGCATCTATATAAGTATAGTTGATCTCAGCTTTTCCATTCTTAACTTTAGAGGTTTCCCCCTTTTCATATTGGGGAAAAGGTTCCTTGAATGCCTTGTGATCAACGTTGGTTTTCAGTCCATCTACTGTAAGTTTTCCATTCTCAATGAGATCTTGAACGAGATGCCTGAGTCTCCTGCAATTTTCAACATTATGTCCAATACCATTATGAAATATACAAAAGTCATCCTCCTTCCACCACCATGGTTTTTCTTTAGGTATATGAAAATATGCTGCATCTAGAGGATGTGCCAGATTGCTATTAATAAGTTTTTGTAAAATTTCTCCATATGTCTCACCAAGTTTTGTAAATTGTCGTCTTTCACTCTTAGGCTTACCTTGGTAACTTGGCTTACTTTCTTGTTGAGTGTATGCATTAATCTTGGTAGCTTGAACAGTACTAGATAAGTGTAGCACATGTTGATCCTTATGTTGAGAGGAATCCACAACTCCATCATTAACCACTTGTTTGTTGTTATTCCAATATTGGTTCTTCCCTTTATCCTTGTTAGAGTTGTTATTATTTTGACCATTGTTGTTGTTATTTCCATGTTTGGTTGAAATTCCTTGTTCTCTAAAAACATCCTCAATTCGGCATGTAGTCTCAACCATGGTGTCAAATGAATCAAAAACCATTTTCTTAATCTCATACCGCATTTTGGGAACCAAATTGCTAACAAGAATGTCAATCTTTTCATTATCAGGAATAGTTCTAGAATAGCAAGAGCATTTTCATCTCCCCCTTTGCAAGAAGGTAACAAAGGACTCTCCTTGACTCTATTTTAAGCTACATACGTCCAACAAAGTGATAGATCTTGAAATATTATATGCAAAATGTTGAACAAATCTTTGAACAAGCTCTTTGAAAGTTTTAATAGGAGGAGTTATCTTAGTAAACCATTCCATTTCTTCTCCCTTAAGACTTCATGGGAATAACCTCATGAGGTATGAATCATCTTGATGGAACTCAAAACTAGTGGTATAAAATTGTCACACATGATCATGTGGATCTCCACTTCCATCATATTTGTCATATAGAGGAATTTTAACCTTTCTAGGAAATTATTTCATGTCAACACTCTTATCAAAAGGATTAGGACAAATCGAGTCAAATGAGAAAGAATTCTTAGGTGTAGATATCTTGGCTATTTGTCTTTGCATTTCATCCATCTTCTCCTCTTGAGATGGATCTTGTTTCTTAATCTTCCTATCTACATCAAATTTATAAGGGACTCTAGCACCATTACCGATTAGATTCTTTAGGATCTTATCTTGATTTTGCTTCACATACTTCTCCACATACTGTTGAAAAAATGGTTCTTGTTGCATGTGCATGAAATCTTGGGAGGTGCGATCAAAACTCATGCTACCACCTCTATATTGTGAACCATAATGAGCACGTTGTAAAGATGGATTTGAGCTCCTAGGAGGAGTCTGTCTCCTATGATGATCATGTCTAGAAACTCTTCTTCCTCTAGGACTAGGAGATCGTGATGGTGATCTTGAATGTCTCCTACTTCTTGGAGTCCTAGGAGGAGTAAATGGAGGAGAACTATTTCCACCACTAACATGTATATTTTTGAATGGATCATTGAGTTGTCTAGCCAAGAGCCTATCTCTTTCCTCTTGAAGGGCTTTCCTTTCCATTTCTATCAAATCTTGTTTCTCCAACTCTAGATGTTTAATTTGTTCTTGTGTATGAATTTGTTCATCTTGGAATACCTTCTTTTCATGCTCAATCCTCTTGAGTCTGTCACTCATGTAATTGGTAGATGCTTTAAGAGGTGATCTTGGTCTTGAATGTTGAAACAAGTTGGTATAAGTTGCATTAATGTGAGCATCATGAAGTTCATCTCCTTGTTTCTCATGTTGTGACAACTCATCATCATAAACATGTCTCTTACCTCTCTCTCTCAGCCCTTTGGTGTGCATCCAAATATCTTGTTGAAATAAGGGGTGAGGTCAGTCTACTTTTATGAGAGGAACCACTGAATGAAATAGCATGTCTACTCCTTGCAAACAAATCATCATACCATTTATCCATGGCTTCCCTCTCCCTCTGAGTCATTGTGTAACTCATATCCATAGAAGAGTGAGAAGATGCTAAGGGGATACCCAACTCACTAAGGTGACTCTTGGAATCAAACCAAATTTCTGAAGTATTCCTAGGTGATTGATCAAATATGGGTCCTTTTTCCTTATGTCTTTGGCGAGTTTGTACTAAGGGTAATTGGTTAAAAACCACTTGAGGTCATTTTTCTTGATTTACTTGATATCTTGTTGTAACTGGCATGAAAAAAAAGGTACTAGCTGATAGGATTACCCTAAGAGATGTTGGTACCAAACTAGGATAGAAAAGACATTAACTTGTCCAAAAGAGGTGATAAAATAGAAAATTGCAAATAGCGATTGTATGCAATAAAACCTAACCTGTTGGGAGCATGCTCAGACATGCAAACGTTAGAGATAAATATTAAATAACAATATTTATGCATATCTAAAGCATACTACTAAAAACAAGAAGACTTCCATTACAACCTCCGATGAGCTGAACAAGGGCACCCAAGACC
>MU224564.1:5017510-5031763 GCA_018584345.1 Thuja plicata | reverse complement strand
TGTCATCTATTAATATCTCATCCTCTTGTATCAAATCATCTTCACAAGGAGGGAATAAATCAATGTCTTTATCCAAGGGTTCATACCAAAAGGTAGAATCACCCATAATGGCTTCATTAGGAAGAGATTAATCCACCTCCAAATCCAAAGGTTCAACCGAAATAGGAGGATTATTATCCTTATCAATAAGGCACATTGTAGGAGTACCTAAAGCTTGATCCCTAAAGGGGAAAGAATTGTAATCTAAAGTAGGCTCATAGAAAAGACATATATTAGGAGAAGAATTAACATCAATCCTTAACTCATCTCCATGGAGGGAAAGATGAAGGTCATTTTCTTTCTCTAATGTATCCTTGCAAGGTAATACAAGAGAGGACAAAGAAAAATCACACTCACTAAATGATGTCTTTGTAGGTGTATTAATGTTGCAAATAGAGGAGTAAAAAGGTAACCATGCACACATCCTATGGTAGAGGTCAATTAGAGAAGTTGTAGAGGAAGATGAAATAGGAATGAGATCCATGGAGATCTCATTCAAACCATTTGAATTCTCACTTCCATGTATCTCATTAAGGGATCTATCATTTTGTACAACAATATCCTCATCAAAGTATTCAAAACAAAAATCATACATGTTGAACACAAGAAAACACTACAAGTATGAAAAATGTAAATGTTTTTGTATTTTTAAAGAATTTTTATGAATTTTGAAATATAAATGCAAGAGCATAAAATAAAACCTACTTCTATATGCATGCAATATCTAATATGAAATGCACATCGAACACCAAAAAGAAAGAGTTGTCTATCGCGGGTTCACCAAAATGTAAAGGAGAAAAATGATGTGTATGGAATAAGAGTGTTTTGACACTCAAATCACTTATCACATTTACATTTAATGTTTAGAGTGGAGGGAAAGATAAGATATTCCCCTTTATTTCTCAAATGCACAAAGGAAGGATCCAAATTGATCAACCCAAAAAGGATCAATGCATAAATGAATCAATCTATTGGAAATAAGAATAAAGAAGGAGATCCTAGGTTTCCCTCTTAAGATGTGTGTGTTTTTGAAATGAATGTAAGTGTGTGATAGATTTAGAATGATTAAGTATTTGAATTGAAATGAATGATACAAAAGTACTAACCTTGAAATAGTGCAGATCAAAGAATGCTATTTTCTGGGGTCTATACTCAATTTTTCAAAAATCTGAAGTATGATCCGGAAAGGAAACACAGAGAAAAACAAAACCCAGAAATATTTTTTTGTTCTGGTGTCATCTTATGAATAAGGTTGACCCTGTACCATAAATGCCAACCCTATCCTGCACAGATCCAAAAGTGTCCCTGTTCACACTGTCCGAAAGAAGACTGAAAAGGGTATCCAGATCTAGTCTCAGATCTTCAATCCTAAACCTGTACTTGCAAGAAAAAAAGAGGTCAACCCTATACCACTTTTTCCAACTTGATCTGCTCAACTCTGAAAGTGTCCCTGTTCGCACAGTCTGAAAGAAAACCGAAAAGGGTATCTAGATATGGCCTCAGATCTACAGTCCTGAACTTGTACCTACAAGAAAAATGTTTGTTTGTTGTGGGGGAGGGGTTTTCCTTAGTCAAACCCTAATTTAGGAATTAACCTTGAAATCAATATTTTAAATAAGAATGCTAGCAAGTAGTATAATTGAATCTAACAATGAAGCTATGATATTGAATAGATATGCAATTGTAATTCAAATGTAGCAAGTATGTAAATATGAAAGCATGGACTTTAGAAACCATAAACCTTCATGATTGTATGCTTGGAATCCACCTTGAAATATTTTTGAGGATGCACAAAGGATCTTGAAGGAAGATCACACCATCATGATGGCTAGATCTAAGGTTTGAATGATGAATCTTGAATGCTTGAACCAAATCCCTTCAAAGGATTGAAAGCTTGAATCCTTGATCTTCAATAGAGAACCTAAATGCTTGAGAGGAATAATTGAACACCTTGAGAACTTGGAAATGGATGCTTGAACCTTTTTCTTCTTGACAAAATCTTGATTAGAGCTTTTTTACACTTGGAAGACTTAGAGAAAATGAGAGAGAGAGAGAGAGTTCCTTTTATATGAAACTAGGGCACAATCTTCTAAGGAGGCCTACATATGATAATTAAATCACCATTAAAGCCTTTACCCCTTGGAGAGGAAACCTAAAACAATAGTATTGAGAGGACCTATATTAAATATAATTTAGGAATCAATCATTTCGAAACCCAAAATAGCCGACCCGGAAGCGGGATAATACTTTTTGTGAGGACTGACATCCGAAAAACAAAAAGTTCCTAGGATTTGGACCCTGGGACAGGGTTGAGGTCAGCCTTATCCTAGGACAAGGTTGAGGTTGACCCTATCCTAGGTCAGGGTTGAGGTCGACCCTATCCTAGGAGGTCGACCCTGTCCCTGAATCCCAGAAACATAGGTCTGTATCCCAGAATGCAGAAATTAGGTCAGAAAATGGTGGAAAGAAGGGCAGATCAAGGGGATGATGTGATGGAGGTCAAATACATCCCCTAAGGAGTGATAAACTCTCTTAACATGGAAGTGATTCCATTTTAAGATGATACAAAACCTACCCGATTTACCTCTGAAAGCTTAGTAATCTTTGTGCAAGCAAGGAGGATAGTAACCTCCCTAAGATACTCACGCATTCATGCCACCTTGAGTATTTGGAGTCATATAATATGACACCATGACTAGATCCATTACATGGTTAGTGATGACTATATTCTGATTAGTTCTTGTGTGTGTTCCTACATTTGTGAGAAAATGTTTTTGAAGCCAAGCCAATTTCCTTAGGTAGGTATTATTTGAGTGTCTTTCACATTATGAAAACATTGGTGACTTGATCATACAATTTCCTATCAATCAAACTAAATCACAATTGTTTGTATCCCTCAAGGTTTATTTGTCCCGTGTTGGATTGTCTTTTAGACACATGCATATTCCCATTTGAATCAAGGTATACTTATCATAGTCAATGCCTTTGATGTATGATTAAAACTCATTCTTTCCATTAAAGAAAATTCAACCAAGTTACCTCAAGATCAATCAAATCCAGTTAGAAAAAGTAATTACCTCTTGCAAGGCCATCCTATTTGATCACACATGTCTGAGTTGGGGAAACATAAGAAAGTGAAAATCTGACTACCCCATGTATACAAAGAACAAAAGGAAACTAATCGTGAGGCCAATAAATACAACCACATTGTTAAATCAATCCAACAAGTAATCCAAGAATGAGAGAAGTATGATAAAATCATCTTCAAAAACAAGCTTGCAAACTTTATGGGCAAGTATCATTTAAATCATGTCTTTGTCAACTTTGAGACATACGACTAGTTGGCACATCACAAACCTATCCTTCACTCTTCTTCATCCCAAAGATTGGATCCCCCTCATTGTACTTTAGGGTCAACCTTAGCTTTCTAAGTCATCCTCCCTCCCAAGTGCAGCAATAATTCTTCAATCCCTTCGCACAACCAATGCAACCTCAGCAACCCAAATTCACAAATTACTTGGTCATTCTGCCATCTGCAGTAGCACAAACCATTTCACCTCCCCACCAACCAAGTACTTCCACATGCATCAACTGTATGCATGAATTTGGGTCTTCATTCCTACAGTTGAAAACACACACACTTCAATGAGTCTTTACGTGGTTAGCGGGTGAGAAAATATGAAATCAAAATGAAAATACATAACTAAACTAACCAACATCGACCCATTGCCTTCTAGTAGGCAGTAGTATAGAATTTTCTCTTAGGTCATCGCAAAGTCTAGTGACTACACACTGTTCTAAATGAAGGATTTGAAATCTATAGCTAAATGATCTAAATGATTATGTAGATGTAGTTTGTGGTAAATCCAAGCTAATCAAGAATTCATTTTAGAAGCACCAAATGAAATGTGTAAGATTCATTTTAAACCCAAAATCAAATGTGCTCTAAATTATGAGTTTGCACGCTTTAACAAAAGTAAACTAACAATTAATAAAGCTAAACAAGTTGAAAGATAAGAATGCAAGCAAGCTAGAATAAAAATTGCATAATAACGATAAAAAAATTTAGGATCCTTTGTGAAGGAAATAAGCTTTTGTTTTATACAAAATCTCTGTCGAATCAGCGGTTGAGATCAAAAGAAAAGAGTGGCTTAGATTTGATTTGAGGAAGCGCAATCCATGTCCAAGCAATTTGATTGGTCAAAAGATTCAGTTGACTAAACTAACTGATCAGTCTTTTTGGAAACTCCCATATTCAGTTCTTAGTTGACTAAACCGACTGATCAGTCTTTTTGGAAACTTCCATATTTAGTTCTCAGTTAACTGAAATGTTACTAAAATGATAAGATAAGAATCATTTAACTGAGTAGAACTGGATTGTTTCCAATTTGATGATTAGTTATTTGGATTTGATGATGTCATATGCATTTTTAAAGATTTAATTGATTTTAAATGCACATTTGATTTTATTAATTAATTTAATTCTCTTTTTTATTTAATTGACAATTTTGTAATTTTATTTAATTAATATATTACAATGTTAATTAAATATTTAACATAAGGTTTATTTGCCAATGTATTGCATTTTTAGGAATTAATTAATTAATCAAGTAAGATGATCAAATAGGACCTAGGGTTTAGGTTAGATCAGTTCAAATTTGATAGATTGAGGAATTGTCTATTTGATTTTAGACTTAGGGTTTATCAAGATTAGGGTTTCTTGATATGAGACTGAGATTAGGGGTCTAGAGTTTAGATGACCATTTTTATGTGATTACATTTGCCCCTCTTTGAATTGATGTGCGATCGGCGCCTTGATTCAAAGAACTGTTAGGGAGAAGGCCCAAAACAATTTGATTTGAAGCGATGAAAGAATTCTTTTGAAGAAGAAGACCAAATTCAAGCTTGATTGGATGAAGATCGATCAAAACATATAAAATAGACTGCTTAGTTTGATTTGAAGCGATGCAAATGAAAATTTGTCAAGAACTCTTAAACCTTTTGATTGGTCTGAATGAATAACCAATTTGATTTGAAGTGATGAAACTGATTACCATTAAGAGATTTTATTAGCAAGAAAATTGACTTGATTTGAAGTGATAAAGACAATTTGATCAATGTATTTGGTTTCAATAATGAACAACTCACATAAGACCGATCTTGTCTGGTTTCGAGTATGTTCACCACTGTATAAGACCATTGACTAGGTTGCCTTTGATTTAAGATGATCTCAACTTGATTTGACGAGATGAAGCTGAGATGTCCCAAGTGATGGGGTTTTGATTGAGGATGTGATCACTGGAATGTTGATGTCCTGATCCTACGCCCTTGGGAGTGAAAGTGAAATATGGCTAGGTGCCCTAATGATTGGAAGCACATCGATTGATTAGACAATTTAGGAAGAAACTGATCTGATTAGAAAGAGGTCACAAGTGGTTAGGATAGAAGATGTACTTGATTAGAGGTCCTGGTTACCAAGATTTGACAAAAAGTATGATAGGAGGATTTTAGAAGAAATTATGAGAGATTTCTATTAGTTTGGAGTCTAGAGAGGCTGATTATGCAAGCGGTCAGTTGCAGTTGATTTAAAAGTTCAAATGTCATAAATGACAAGAAAGATGATTGCAGATTTTTATTTTGATCTTGAAAATAGAATCAAGATAGTTAAATTAGCCAAGGGTGTCATTTTCATGTCAATCAACACACAACTGACCACTTGATGAAATGAAGATTGATCTATAAGAACCTCAGATCCTTCACATTATAGACAGATGTCAATATTATGCAGATTTGAGCACCATGCTGATGCATTTGTAGATGCAAGACTAACATGAATGCAACCTAAGGTGTAGTAATTGAACCTTTAGCATTGAAAATTTTCATCATCGAGTGTTTTTGGAACATCGAAGTTGATACAATCCTTACTGGTGCCACTGCGACCATAAGAATATGAATAAGACTTTCATTGGATAAGATATGAGAAACTAAAGTAAGCATCGGGGCACAAAAGCTGAGATGACATGAACATTATTTCTAGTTGATGTTGCAAGAGTACACCAGTATCAAGGCATTCAAAGCTAAGATAACAGTCAAGGAGATAGTTTTGACCTCACCTTGGTGTACAATTAAATAGGATTGAGGGATGTGTGGCTTTTCCACCTTAATGCAGGAGCTCTTATCACATACACCTTGTTTATTTGACATTGTTGGATCATCGGGACCACACCAACAAGAAGTAGACAAAGAAAATATTGACAAAAAATTAATGAAAACAGACAACATACAAATAGAAGTTCATCATACTTTAGCTAGTTTCAATGTTTTTGGATGTGTACATGTATGAGGTGTTGAGAAACACCATTGTGCTTCTGAGTGCAATTTTTTTGAGTACTATCGATCTATTTTTTACTTTTGTGGTATCCAATGTGTGTTAAGAAACACAGATGCGTCCAAAGATAGTGTTAAGAAAAACTTTTAATTAGGGTGCTGAGAAACACCTATTTGTGTTAGTAGCGAGTTGTCCTTTAGAAATGACAAGATTACTGACTCTGATGTAATCCAAAGATGTGATCAAATTTGGGGACCCACGCCCCTAGTAGCAAATGGTGATGACTAACTTGACTCATACTGCAAGGACAAAGATGAATTCATTGCCCCCATACTATGACTCTAGATCAGTTTCAAGCCAGGAGGGTTCTCAGAAGAACCAAAGTGTTCACTCTTAGGAAAGATCACATTGGTTCTCCCCCAATGTCTAGCAAGGTGGAATACATTATAGATGGATTAGAAAGTTGATGGATGAGGATAAAATACAATGATGGATGAATAGGGTGAATGCAACCCTCAAGGACAGTCTCCTCAAGATTACCCAAGCTAGGGAAAAAAGAATATAGCAATGTAGGCTCATGGAGCGATGCTAGATAGCATATAGGATAATGACCTGATGTCATGAAAATCATGTAGTCCAAAAGAGTGGACATGTCAAGAGACTTCTAAGAACCTATTTTTTAATTTTGATCAAGACCAAGGGGTCAATTAGATAGGATAGGATATAGCTATTCTAGTGCAATCAGGATAAGGGGTGATGGAGGTATAAGTGAATGTTTTGGGATTAGTGCAAACGATGTTCAAAGATAGGGAGGATAGGCTTGGGATAAGCAAGATCATGATAGGGTACCATGAACAAGAGAAAGCGAATAGGCTGATGGAAATGATAATGAATGTTAGGATACATGATGCTCATGGATAGGTTCAACCTTGTCAAGATCATAGGAAGGAACATGGATGCTCACGGGCTAAGCGGATGTAAGATATGATGGATAAGATGAAATAGAAGGAACTTTCCCCCAAGTCAAGAGTTGAAGTAGGAGGAATTACGCATGATGCCTATTTTCCAGGTTTTCATCATGGTACTTATCCAAGGAGCCAAAAGAAGTGGTTTTCACCATAGAACAGATTGATTTATCTTTACTTTTGCTACCAAGACACCTGTTTACTAGGTTTTCACCAAGGTACTTTTTTATTTTTATTTTTATTTTTTGTACTCTTTTATTTTATGGAGAAACTTGAGCTTCTTTCTCTTTAGATAGTGCTCCTTTGAAGGATATACTACAATGGGCCAAGGCTGCTAAAATTATGCTCGAAGATGCTGATATGGTGATGGTAGGGAATGAATGATATGGAGGATAAGGGAGATGGTAGCCAAGGATTTATGTGATGGATCGGATAAGAGGAATGGAATGATATGGGATGTATGGGTAGGTGGTAGGTGCAGGATATTGGATAGGGTATTGAAAGGTTTGTGTAGAGGTAGATGGAAATGGTGATAATATCAACATTGACACGCCCCTTGAAGGGTAGGGGATGAATGGAGGAAAAGTGTATGGGTGGATATGAATCTAAGTACATGAGGACCGAAGACGGAAGGAGAAGGGGGTGAAGTATGCAAGGTAATGGATTTTGGGACATAACGACCCAATATAGAGTTAGAAGATTGGAGATGTTTAGATGGAGATTAAGTGGAAGACTTTCAAAGCTTGGATGCTAACTCTAACTTTTCCTTTTTGTTCAAGTCTTTTAAGAGAGACTTGGGAATCCACATAACTTTTGATTTTCTTTTTTTATCCAATTCCTTTAGAAGACACTTGGGAATCCACATAGCTTTTGATTTTCCTTTGTTTTTGGATGATTTAGAACACAATTATTCTATGATGGATTTAGGAACCCATATTTTAATTGATATTATTCTTTGCTCAGATTTAGAACACAATTCTTCAATGATGGATTTAGGAACCCATATTTTCTCTGATATTATTCTTTTCTCAGTGGACCTTTGTGGTCTATTGAATATTTCCTTTTTCTTTGTAGTCAAATGTCGATTAGATTGGACATAGTGATCTTCATATGTAAGTGGATTCTTGTATTTGTGATTTCTTTGTTGCATATCCAAATTGCTTCCAAAAGACCTGTGAATTGTGGATGAATAGGGATGATATGGCTGGTTCATATGGATTGGTTAATAGGGAGGGTTCAAGGATGCATGTCTTTGTTGATCTTGATAGGTGATAGGGTAAGTGGATGACAAGATAGTAGGGATAGGCATGGTGGATAGAGGGATATAAGGACCCAATATAGATGGAAGGTTTGATGGTTTTAGCTTTGGGATATATGGACTAAGGATGGATTTGGAGGATAGTGAAGGCACACGGTTATGTTTGAATGGAGGGAGATAAAGTGTGGAAGGGATATCAACATATTTAGAGTGAGCTACATGACCAAGGCTCTTCTCTTTTGAATTCATCTTTACATCAATAGGTGCATGAGTAGCTTTGATAGGAGCAATTTTGATAGGATTAGTTGAAGCTTGAGGGGATTTATTATTCTGCAAGGGATTTTGAGGAATGATGGTTTTTGGATATGGAAGAATATGACAAGGGAATGATGGGATTCTCTGATCTTGACAAGAATCTTTAGCTGCTGTACAAAGGGTACCTTTCTCCTAATTTTTAATAAGCCCATTAGAGATGGAAGAAAAGATATCTTGATCTTGCTTGGGAGATGGAGGGTTATGTAGCTCTTGAGGTGGAGGGATATCTTCTTGGAAGAAATGAAAGGATATGAGAGGATCATCCTCAGAATCTAGGGATATGGGACCTTCATCAAATGTTGGAAAGGATTAGATAATGGCTTGATCTTGATCATTACTGATATTTGTTTCTTCATATTGTGGATTTCCCTCTTGACATGGAGTCACTTCTAAGGACAAGGTAGGAGTTTTGATCTCCATATGGGATTATTGACAAGATGATGGAAAACCATTTGGAATAGGCATGATAAGAATTCAAGCACATGGATGCTTTGGGCCTATGGTCTTTGAATCCTAAGAAAGTTTTGCAGGTGTATGTTGATTAGCTTGGATCTTTGTTAGAGGTATTCCTTGAGGGTAGACATAGTCATCATTAGGTTCATTCTTTGATAGAGATGGTGTGGCAAGTTGTGAAGCTTTAGGAGATGGAGGAATGGTGGAAGAAGTAGATGTGATATGTGAACCATTTCTAGACATGAATTCTTGGTATTGATCATGCTTGAGATATGAGTCATTAGGATTTTCCACTTTGATTATGCCATCATTTAGAAGATCTTGGATTTTATGTTTCAACTCCATGCAAGATGAAGTTTTATGCCCATTGCGTTGATGGTATGCACAACAGGTACTCAAGAATTTCAATCCACATGATGTGACTTGAGGTAATGTGATAAGATCATTCTCAAGAAGTTCTTCCAATGCTGATTCATAAGATTGTCCCAAAGGAGTGAAGTACATCTTGCGTTTAACCCAAGGTTTTTCTTTCATGAGGTTACTAATCCCTTTGGAGGGAGGCTTTCTGGTGCTTTTCAGTAGATTTTAGGGCTTTGGAGCCATTCTCTTGATCAAATCTAGGATTGTCATGGCAAGATTTCTCCATGTTCGAAGGAAGTGGAGAGATGTGAGAATCATGATCAAATAGAAAAGGATAGGTTGATCTCAATGAGGATTTGTTGGATGGTGTATCATTTCCCCCCTTTAAATCATGAAGTTTAGATTTCAAAGTTTGAAGCTATTTTGATAAAACTACCATAAGAATCTCTTCTTTTGCATTGTTAGGACCACAAGGTTTATCCCATTTTCTTGTAGACATTGTAAGATTGCCTTGATGTACTTTCTTAGAAGATTGAAGAGGAGGTATGATGAATCAATTGATTGCCTGAAAAGTGTTAAAGTGATATCTAAAGTGTTGACTAAGTCCAAGAGCAAAAGACAAAAGCGATAATGTCCAACTTAGAGAGAGATAGCAACGAATCTGATCTTGAGTAAAGGTTAACAAACCTGCTCTCATAACTTAGGATAAGGACAACGCAGACAAAGATGATTAAATCTAAATAGACAACAGGTCACTTGAACTAACACAACAAAGTCTAATTCCAAAACAATAAGCGAGTCAGACTGTCAATAGATTGCAGTCAACAAAAAAATAGTGATGATGTTGGTGAGAACACAAATTTTGTGAAAATTCAAACAAAACGGTCACAATAGAATACAAATTTGGGTAGCAATTCAACTGATTTTTAGAGTTTTGACACTAGATGCAGAAATCTGGATAAGATTTTGATAATTTAGCACCTAAGAGTGCAGATCTTGAGTCATTGATCATTTTGATGTTTGTTTTGATTTTTTGGTTTCTATTTTGATGTTTCACTTGCGCAAGATACATTAAGAAGAATGGTTGTTGTAAAAAGAATACACACACCAAAACCTAGGTAAGCCAGGGAAATATCTGTCAAATTTCCACTTGAACCAAATTTCAGCCACGCCTACTCATAGTGGACAACTTAGAAGCTTCGAGGCATGAGCTCCTCCTTATAGTGCACTCACTTCTCAGGAACACCAAACTTTGAATCCCAAGGGTAATTAATTCCCAAGGGACCGTTGTCTCTACTAAGAGCCATAAAAATGTGGGACATCTTAGTCAGTCTCAGACCTTCCACGCCAATAGATAGAGATATTTTTGGTCACTAGAACAAAGTTTTTTAGTGAAGGCATCTGTTCAGGTGACTATACATGCAACAGATTAGCCCCTTTAAGGAGGCATCCCAACCTACAAAAGTTAAGTTCTGTAGGTTTTTACGCACCACGAGGGTACTGAGGGAGATCTTCTATAGGCATAGAAAAATAGACACCTTTTCACTATGAGATTAATCACAGACATTTTTATATACCAGTTTGGAAGGACTTGGCTTTAGCCTGTTACCAATAGGACAATCTCTCTCACCGGCTCTGTTAAAGCTCTCAAGAGGTAGCCACACTAAAATATTTGCATGAATTTCTCTTACACCCAAGATCCATGAAGGCGAGGGGAGAGGATACGTTCATGCAATTCTTTGGGATTACAAATCTAGAGAACACTTTAAACACATAAGAAAAGTGATTCTTTTTAAGCACCAAATCTGACATGTTATTTAAATACAAAATGTAGACATGATAGTTTTGGAAGACACACAAAGTCTTCGACAAGTGTCCTGCATCAAACTCATTAGTAGTTTATGATTTTTTCTTCATTTACAACATCCTGCAAACCACTGTTAGACTATAATAATAAGATAACCATTAAGAACAAAAAACCAAAGATTGGTCAGCATTAGAAAAATCATAAAATCAAAAAATTGATTGCATATTTAGAAAGTAGATGAAAAATCATGCACTTTCAAAAAAATTACAATAAAAATGTTACCTTATGAGCCCATACAAGGCTCCGAAAGCTGCAAAATAGAGGATTAGACAAGTACAGTTATCAAAATATACAATTTTTGATAAATCAGAAAACCAAAACCAGAAAATATCTCAATCACAATGATCCTTAGGAAATTCTAACCAATTTTTTTTTAAAAAAACTGCACTCAATTTGGACCTAAAATCATAGCAAGTTATGGTGGTTTGAAGATAGGCTGCAAATTTGAAATACTTAATGGTGAAGGGTCAGAAATTTCAAATTTCTGATGATGTCAGTAGTTTACAATGTTAAATTTGATGCTCTAGTAGCCATCATAGAAAGCCACTAACCCTGTAGTTTGATGGCTAGATGATCATCAAATTTAGAATAGTGTGTCTGGGCGATGGGAGGAGATCAGGGCAGAGGTGGAGCATGAGCTGAGCAAGTGGGAGGAGCTTGGGTGGAGGTTGGGCTAAGATCAAGTAGCACAATAGAGGAGTGTGGTGTGGTAGAGAAGGTGGTAGAAAAGGGTGGAATAGGTGGCGTAGTATTGGGTTGGGTGGTGCTACAGAGGGTGGCGTAGCAAAGGAGGGGAGGTAAGCGGAGGTGGAGGGGAAGTGGGTTTGAGTTGCGGGTTGCGCAAGGTGTAAGGGAGGTGGAGGAGAAGCGGGTTTGGGCTGCGAGTTGTACAGGGTGGTGGAAGCAGTGGATGTGTAGGTGGAAGGAGGGGAGGCAATGGGAGGGGAGATAGGAGGTGGGGAGGAGGCGTGGGGTTGGTGGTGAGGGGTAAGTGGTGGTACGGGTTGAAGGGAAAGTGGTGGGAGCCAGCGTGGTGGGGAGTTGGGCGGTGGGGTGTGGGGTTTAGTCCCACATACCCCCTACGATAAGTCATTCCATTGTTTTTATACAAAGTGCAAGAGAGGTAATGCAGAGCAAAGTGCTTGGCTCTCAGTTTGGCTTGGGGTTAGGACTTCTAGGGTTAATATGAATAATATAGAAATACACAGAGCATAAAATATGCAGAGGGGTGGATAAAAAAAACTAGATTACCATGAAACCCAGAAACAAATATTTTTTTGAAATGAAATTTTGCAACCACATCGATTTGCATGCAAAAGGTCATACGGCTTGTTCAGGCAATTTTTTTTGCCACAGATTCAACTATAGGTGGGTATGGGCAAGTCTATAGTCATTTCAATTCAGAATGACAATTTGAACATGATCGTGGAGTTAGATTTATCTCAAAGTGAATGTGGGAAGGATTTGGCTCAAAAGGAAGTTTGAGCCCCACGGTGGGGACCAGAAATGTATGTGTGAATTTGGGTCTTCGTTCTTGCAGCTACAAATACACACACTTCAATGAGTCTTTACGTGGTTAGTGGGTTAGAAAACATGAAATCAAAATGCAAATACACAACTAAACTAACCGACATCAACCCATTGTCTTCTAGTAGGCAGGAGTATAGACTTTGCTCTCAGGTCATCACAAAGTCCAGTGACTACACACTATTCTAAATGAAAGATTTCAAATCTATAGCTAAATGATCTAAATTTTTATGCAAATGCAATTTGTGGTAAATCCAAGCTAATTAAGAATTCATTTTAGAAGCACCAAATGAAGTGTGTAAGATTCATTTTAAACTCAAAATCAAATGTGCTCTAAATTATGAGTTTGCATGCTTTAACAAAAGTAAACAAACAATTAATAAATCTAGACAAGTTGAAAGCTAAGAATGCAAGAAAGCTAGAATAAAAATTGCATAATAACAATAGAAAAAGTTATGATCCTTTGTGAAGGATATGAGCTTCTCTTTTAGGCCCCGTTTGTTTGGGGAATTGGAATTTGACTCAAAACCTGATTATCACAAAATTGGGTTTTGAAATTCTAGTTTTGCGTCTTTAGGTTATAATTTGGACCATTTGGTTGACCCAGAAGATGGATTAGTCAATCCATCTTCGGCGTTTGGTTGCCAATTTCAAAATTGGAATTGGAATTGACAAATTCCAACTTCCGCGTTTGGTTCAACAATTTCGAATTGGAATTGGAATTAGACACTCCATGTTCTATGTTTGGTTCTACATTTCAAATTGGAATTGGAATTCGACAAAGACTTTATAATTTTTTATTATTATTTAATAATGTTTAATTTATGTTGCGATTTATTTTGTCAATTTTTTTTTATTTTTTTTATTTTGTATTTTTTTTAATTGCACTTTTGATCATACATGTGCTTCTATATTTGCGGATAAAACTTGGAAAGGATAGCTCACTTGCTTGCCATTTTTTCATGCTTATGCACATAAAAATATATGTTGATCTCCCTTTTACTAATTATTAGATTATATTTTCAATTTTTATGGAATATCATATTCAATCTTTCACAAATGACAAATACATCATATTTTGTTTTTATTTGATATGGTAACAGACATGATGATTGTAAAGTTATATGACATTGAGACTATA
>MU224564.1:4973081-4988636 GCA_018584345.1 Thuja plicata | reverse complement strand
CATCCTCCAAATCCATATTGGGCCCTTATGTTCCAAACATCATCCCTTCCCCCTCCAAATCCATTTTGGGCCCTTATGTTCCAAACCCCATCCCTTTCTTAGCCTCATCCATTTTGGGTCCTTATATACCAAAATCAAACCCTTCATCCCTTCCATCCATTTTGGGTCCCTACATACCTCCATCACCTCAAATACCTAAGCAAGATCAACAAAGGCACACATCCTTGAATTTCATCCAACATTCACCCTATGTTATCCCATCCATAAAACTTCCACATCATCTATCTTCATGCACCCCTACCCTGGCTAATGGAAGCCAATTGGATGCCAGCGCTAAAGTGCATAAAGTCCAAAATCCACAAAAGTCAAAGGATCAACATGTCCCGTCTAAAAGACATGTTCAAGAAAAGAAAAATATGATCCAAAATAAAGAAAAATTCAAAATGCCACAAAGGCCCAAAAATAAATTCATGTGGATTCCTAAGTTGCTAATTGAAGTAGTGCATATTAAAGAAGAATCAAACTAGGCATCCAAACTTGCTAATCCAAAGGCTTTACCCACTCATAATTCCTCAAATCCTCCAGTTTTCAAATCCATTTTGGGTCCTTACGTCCCAAAATCCACATTTTCCCCTCTATGTCCTTCACGATCTCCTCCTCTACTACTCCACCACCCTTCAAGGTGTATTCCAATGACGATCTTTCCAACTCCTTCCTCCATTTACTCACCAGTCTTCTAACCTTCCATCCATTATCCACCAATCCTTTCCCATCCTCCCCTCCCATTAATCCAATCGTTTGCATAAATCCTTATTCCACCCTTCATATCTCCTATCCCTTTCATCTCTCTTCCCCCCAATCCTACCAACATCTATGAGCATAAATAATTCTTCAAAAAATATTAAAATGATTATAAAATGTCCTAAAAAATCATCATCTTGGTGAAAACTTGGCAAATAGGCACCTTGATGAAAAAAAAAAAAAAAAAGAGGACATATCAAGGGATACCATCCATGGAACTAGATTCTTGAGTCCTTCCATCTCCCTCATCACGTATTCATTGTCCTCCAAATCCACTCATATATCTATTCACTTATCCTTATCCCCTTGCACTCTACACATGGGGGCAAGCTCCATCCATACTATCCTACCAAACATACCTTCCATATACCTTATCCCACATCCTTCCTCCTTTATACATGTATCCTCATTTTCCCATCTTTGATCTTGACTATCATATTCATTCCATCCATCTGTATGCACCTATCGTATCCTTTATTCATTATCCATCCACTATCCATTATCCTATATAAGTTCATCCACTTTATCCATATTTGATCTTGACATCCTATCCATATCTTCCAGCGCATAGTCCTTTACTTATCCTTTTCATCCATCCACTATCCATTATCCTATATAAGTTCATCCACTTTATCCATATTTGATCTTGACATCCTATCCATATCTTCCAGTGCATAGTCCTTTACTTATCCTTTTCCTCCATCCACCATCCATAATCCTACGTAAGTCCATCCTTCTTTCCATGTCTTTGATCTTGGTTATCCCATGCATTTCCTCCATACATTATCGATTATCCTCCATATCATTATCCTCTATCCTATTCATAGCCTCCATCTCATATCCCTTTTCATCTCTCTTACCTTTTCTCTTCATACAAACTAGAGGCACTAAAATATCCATGCATGCTTTGGACAATACAAGCCTTCCTCCCCTCCCTACACATCCTTTATATACTATCCACCTATCCATCTCATATAGCCTTTATCATCCATCTCCCCATCCTTCACCCTTCCACCTCTAGTATGGGGGCATCTTGTACAACATTGTCTTTGGATATCACTCTGATTATTCCCCATCCCTTACATGTCATCCTGCACTTTCATACATCCTTTATCGCCCACCTGACCATCCTTCATTTTCCTACCTTTAGTGTGGTGACATTCTACCTAGCTCTTGGATCTCTTCCCTCCATATCCCCCATCTGATGGTCTTCCATATCCTACCATTCCATCCATCTCTTTCTCAAATCATCTCTCCATCTTTCCACCCTTTCATATACCTTGACTCTCCCTTGTCCTTGGTGTTCATCCATTTTCTCCTTCATCCATTCTCCTATCCAATCTCATCTACTTCATTTGTCCTTTCCACCTCCTGTCTAATATTTTCATCATCCTTTCTTCAAATCATCTTGCTTATCAAATATCTTTATCTTCTCATCCAATATTTCTCTCATCCAATTCAATCATTCTTATCTTCTTATCCCATTCTATCTAATCTATGTTATTGTATGAAGCCTGATCAGACACAGAGGTCTTTTCATCCCCTTTTCTTTCAGCGTGGTTGCTCCCTTGATTTTTCTACGGGGGTTTGGTGGCAGTGCCCCCAAGATGGGTCCAAGGGGCAGTGCCCCTTGCAGGGTCCAAGGGGTGGAGCCCCTGGCGTGCTCCCTGTCGCGAGACAGGGCGGGGTCGAGGGGCAGCGCCCTGCGAGGCCAAAAATAGATTCATATTCAAAAGAAGCCCCATAATTTATTTTTTTCTCAATTGACCCTCATATTTCTAAAAAATTATAAAAATCATAAAATGTCTAAAAATCCTAAAAATCAGAAAATGATCCTGAAAAAATCCTTAAAATTTTTTGAAAAATATCACAATCTAAAAATCTATAAAATCAAAAATTTTAAAAAAATTAATTAATTTTTGACTCTGCCGGTGGATGGGTGGCTGCGCCCGCCCCTCCAAGGGGGCGGAGATGACCGTCTACTGATGGGCGGCTGCACCGCCCCTATGTGGGGGTGGAGCCACCCATCTACGGACAGGCGGCTGCGCCCGCCCCTCCAAATGGGTGGAGCCACCCGTCTACGGGCGGCTGCGCCGCCCCTTTGCGGGGCGGAGCCGCCCATCTATGGACGGCGGCTACTCCGCCCCTACGCGGGGGCGGAGCCGCCCGTCTACTAATGGGCGGCTTTGCTCGCCCTTTTGCGAGGGTGGAGCCGCTCCTCTATTTATCAAAAATTAAAAAATCTGTAAAAATTCATAAAAAATTAAAAAATCTTTTAAAAAATTATTAAAAATTTAAAAAAGTTAAAAAATTATTAAAAAAATCTAAAAAATAAAAAAAAAACTCTTAAAATTGTAAGAAAAATCAATCATGATCAATACTAGTACAAGTAAGCCAACACTGCAATCTAGCATATCAATCTTTAATCATACCTTCATGTTAATCTGAATCAACCGGTAATCAATTGATCAATTTTTTATTCAATCATCATCATGGGATGTATCCTTCCCAATCTCTTGGATGTGCATTGTTCTTATCGTTAACTTTTCCATCCTTCATCAATCGATCAATCAATTGATTTTCAACTACCTAGGGGCAACATGTTGGTTTACTTTTGGTTTGTTGTGTATGCTTGCTTGTTGCTTGTATGTGTTAGTATTTTTTGTACTTGATCATTTTATCATTATCTCTTTTCTCACGTACTTGACACCTTGTCATCTTGGTTCTTTATACCTTGGTGCATATCGTCAAGTACCATATCAAAATCTAGGTTGTGCTCCCCAATGTTTACACAATTCATTTGCATTGCATTTTAGAAAGATTGCATTTTTGCATAGTGAGGTCTTTTTTTAATTCCCTCCACCCTCTCCCTTGATCCATTTTGAGAGCACATTCACGTTCTCCAAACCCGCATGTCCTCTTGAGGGGGCATACTACTACCTCCTCGTCATCCTTTCCTCCCATGGTTGGGGCATCTTCCTTTTCTTTTCTTTGACGTGATGTTGATCTCGACATCGCATCAAAGTGGGGAAAAATGTAGACATCAAAAAATGTCTTAATCCCTCTATTAGTTAAATTATTAATTTAATTAATTCACTTAGCCTTTTAAAATTAAATAAATTTTATTTATTTAATTTTAAGCATTTTTCCTCTATTATTTAAATAAATATTATTATTTATTTAGATAATTCATTTACCCTTTTCTCTTTTAAATTAAATAAATTTTATTTATTTAATTTTGAGCATTTTCCTCTATTTATTAAATAAACATATTTTATTTATTTTCTAAATTCATTAATCCTTCTCTAGCCAATCATGTGCATTCACATGGATCAACTCCAAAATTATGAGCTTTTGACATTTGTCACTTGTCTCTTCATTTGACTTTATGTTCAAAAGTCAACTCCTCTCTCTTTTGCCTCTTAATCCTATCCACTCATTTCTTTTGCCTCTTAATCTCCTTCACTCCCACCAAAACCCTACCTAACCCTTCATCTCAACCACTCATTTTTCACCTCTTAATCCTAGCCCTCTATTTTCATAAGCAAATCCATAAAAGGAGGCCTCACTCCTCATTTGAACTAGTATGAGAGTAACTAGTCAGTAAATTGAGCATTCTTGCACACTTGAGCACTTGAGCACTTAAGCACACTTAAGCACTTAGTTTAGATTTCATCTTTTTGCATGATAGTCTAGATTTACTTTCATAGTTTAGTTTGAAATCTTGCATGTTCATCTTTAGTTTAATTTTCATCTTAATCTAGTTGTTAATCTCTTGCATTTGCATTCTTAGTATAGATTTTGCATTTGCATACATTATTTGAGAGATTTGGGGCAAGTTCCACATACTTGTGCTCAAATCTTCATCATTTTGCATCTATCATAGTGGGATTTATTGCATTGTATTGGGAGAGCACACCCACAAAATCTCTAAGAGAAAATCAAACGAGTCTTGGGTGCACTCATTTTAGCTTATCGGAGGTTTTAGTGAGAATTTAGTTATATTTCAAGTTTCTTGCATTCTTTTAATATTTTATATATCTTGTATATGCATATTTTGACTTGTTGTGCAGCTGCAGGGATTTTCATTGCATACACATGGTTAAAACACACAGATAAGCACCTCTATCTACATTTGAATTCATACTGGATGTCAATGGAATTTTGTCACAAGATGGTCGTTTATACAGGCCTACACAGATAGAGGTAATTAATTATTTATAGTACTATTAGATTGCATATCATGTTGACTTTTGCCGATTAATCATCATTAGTTTACTATACCCACTCAAAAGCTTCACTAATATCTCTTCCCAACCATCCGCACAAAGTGAACAGGAATCCCCATTTATTTGAACTTGTACATACATAATGCTCTAATAACCTTTTAATCCACACACGGATTTCATAAGCACCAATATTCAAGAAAACTGTAGGAAAACCAGGTAAAACGTTCAAACAATAAAAAGAGGGATTTGAAAGTTGTAAAGAGAAATTTGAGAAATCCTATGATTCACCAAGAGTTGGCAAATGAGACGAAGGTTATTATCATCTAATGAATGAATGAAGTCGCTTATAATCTATGTGAACCCAACAGCACGCCAAGGAAAATAAAAGAGATTTGTCAAACACTGATTAATAGGAAAGCTTTTTGGTTACCAGATGTACATTATAATGCGATACCAATGTGATCCAATATCATCCATGTTCAAGTTCTAAAAAAGATGGCTAATTTGTTTTGTTGCCCATTGTGGCTGGAGAATCAACTCTATGTCAGCTTAATACCATGTTGATGGTTGTAATCCACTGATTTATTGTAGGCATGCCAACAAAGTGGAATTGATAAGCTCATTGACTTAGGGTTTGGAATTGGCAGCAATGATTTCCATATGACAAGATTTTTCATTCATAAACCAAAGAAAAATGAAATTTTATGCCATGATATAGTTACATCATGCGTTAGGGCAGTGAAATTTGAAAGAGCAATCTCATTGTTCTCAAAAAATTTTGTCATATATATATAGACAATACCATATAAGAACATTTACAGTTAATGGTGCAATAGAATGAGGGCTAGAGCCCATTTTATGCTCTCAAACCCTAATCCTCATTCTATTGCATCAAATCAAAGAACAAACAAAAGCAATAAAATACCTGCAAACCCAAAGAAGAAACATCGGTGAAACCCAAAACAATAATGGTGCAGAGTGACGATGCCTTTTCGCAAAACCCTACAACCTGACAGAGATCACTAATTTCGCAAACCCCATTCTCCACTACCAAAGAGGTGAACCATTAAATGAATCTTTCATCTTTGAATGGAGAGGTAGGAGGAGCTCTGTATTAAATGTTTGACCCCTCTTTCTCTATTTGGAGATATGTACTGATCTTGAGCTGCCAAACAACACTTGGATAGACAGACTGGTTAGGGGAATTCACTCTAGGGATAGGGGATTCATTCAAGCATCTTGATTCAGCTTTATCCAAGTGACATCCTACTGCCTGTGCATGCACTTTTACAACCTGACAGAGATCATCGCAAACCCCATTCCACGTATGCAATCCACAAAACTGTATTCTGCCCCAATTTAACCAATACGCGCGGACCCGGCGGATTATAAAATGGGGTTAAAAAAAGAAAAAACCTGCATTTCAAATCTAATTCCTCCTATTTGGTGGGAAGATGGTGCCCCTCATTTTTTAGCCAAATTTAGATTTTCAAGTCAATAATCAGAATTGTGTTTTGGCGAACCAAACGACCGATTTGCCCCAAAAGCAGAAGTGGCACTTCCAATTCTGCCCCAATTCTGGCAAACAACCGGGGCCTTATAGAAAATCTATGTCAAATGATTGGTCGAGATCGAAAGAAAAGAGTGACACAGATTCGATTTGAGGAAGCACAATGCATCACTTGACTTAACTAACTGATCAGTCTTTTTGAAAATTTCTTAATATAAATATCGATTATTAAAAATTTAATTGATTTTAAATTCACATTTTTTTTTATTATTTAATTTAATTCCATTTTTTATTTAATTGTCAATTTAGTAATTTTATTATTGTATTTTTAAAAATTAATATTACTATTGCATTTTTAAAATTTATTTTTTATTTAATAATTAATTAATCAAGTTAGATGATTAATACAAATGTTCACGATTATTTCATATTACAAATATTTTTAAATTTTAAATGCAAGTCCACATTGCACAAATTTTGACATGCAGTCTCCACGTAGAAAGGTAGGGATGACACCCCTTTCAAACTTTATTCATAACCAATTCATATGTTTCACTTTCTCTTATTTGTACTCTTCTACTTCCTTCTCACGCCATGCATGTGGGATAAATACCCCACTTGCATAAATGAATCTGAACGTTTGATTGCATCATCCACAATTGCGATGACATTTCATTTCATTTATTATTGGTTTGGAAAATTGGAGGAGATTTCCTTTCCTTTCACATCAGATGTTCTTTCTAATTTTCTTCAGACTTGACTTTGTAATAAATAAATGCGAGTCAATGTTTTGCCGTGAAGACTAGGTTGAATGAATTTGAAAATGGTTTCTTCAACACTGAAGAAATATCCGCTTAGTGAATTTCGTGGTCTCCTCTTTACATTGTTTCGATTGTGATCATTTTGGAAAATTACATAATCCACCAGAATTTGAGTTCACATTCGACGTCATTTCTAACTACTTTGAAAAATTAAATACTTCCGTTCCTTTTGGTTCACATTACACACGGTTTCTACTATTGTTTTTTACTCATATTTTTCACATTAAAGAAAAATAATAAATAAATAAAATGTTATTTTATTTTACTTGAAGGTAATCATGTTTTTTATTAGGGGAAAACAAGTTTTGAAGAGGCCCTGAAACCCTATTACAAGAAAACTACCAACATCAGACTAGAACAAAAAGCTAGACAACAACTCACCATCAACAAATCAAAAAAATATAGAAAAGAGTCAACATACCTGACAACTTACTGCAAATTCTTTAAAATTTCTTCATTTTCATAAAATATCAATATTAAATATTCAAAACATTATGAACCATGTTTTCTTGAACATTCTTACCTTTACCATACCTATGAATCTTGGTAGAAGGACTGAGAGCAGGACTCATGCCTATGTCCATTTGCACCACCACCCCTTTCTTTCCTTTTCATTTTACATGCATTGCAAGAGAATAAGAGTTTCCTTTTGATAGACCTTTGAGCGCTAGAGCCTACTCATTCAACTATTTGAGCCCTTCAATACTATTTTGCATAGTTGTTTTGATAACAACCACTACAAACCTAAATTTATCCTACATCTTATAAAGGGACTCTTCCAAGCTAATGATTTTGTATCCATGATCCACCTTCATAGCCTTAACATTTTTGCATAAATTTAGATCATCTAGCTATAATCTCATCCACATTCTCCAAAGTGGGATATTATTCAAAGTGTCTTATCCCAAAAAAAATTATTAGTGAGGGAATCAACCCTGTCTTTGATCAAATAGACTTTTGCCCATTAGTGAGATCCTTCACAATATTCATCATATCCCTCATTATGGTTGTAGATGACCCCTTCTTTTCCAAGGTTTCCTTCTCAAACTCAACAAGGATATCAATATGAAAGTCCACCCCCAATGGGTCAAGAGATAGAGGTACGATACTAGAGTCACAAATTTCATTCATATTTCTTGTATCTAAATCAATATTCTTTTTAAAATAGAAAAACCACTAAAGGGTTGATAAAAATGGATTGATACGAACTGACATAGAGCTGAAATTGATGAAATCAAAAATCTAAAGACAAAACAAATCTGCTCAGAAAATTTTAACTAAAAATGGCTGGGACAGGTTGAAGCTTGACTGGTACCCAGGACAAGTCAAATTTGGCAACACATTCCTAACACTATCATGCAAAACTTTCATGGAATCTGCAATTCCACCTCTACTACCAAGAAAAGTTTTGACGGCTCTGTAACTTGTTCCTACACAAAAAAATGGGGAAAATGGTTGGGAAAAATACTTTTCCTTTCTCAAACCCTTATTTAGGAATCAACCTTGAAATATGATATAAATTGCATAAATGAAATAATGTAAAAGGACAATTTTTTATTAAATCCTCATTGAACAAATGTAGAAATTTCTCAAATTCATGAAGATCTATGAATATGATGTAGGAACATGGACTCCTTCACAAATGCATAGATCTATGATTACCACTCCTAGATTAAAAAAAAAAAAAAAGTAGATATGCTTGACAACCACATGTAATGGAGATGGATGAATGAATCTTCTTGCTTGATTGATAATTCCTCTACTTGGCCATCATGGGAGAGAAACTTGTATCAATTGAAGAATTTTTCCTTTGAATTGATGGATCTTGAAGAAATGGAGACTTGGAGACCTTGAATTGGATGCCTTCCTTGAAATCTTGAATCCAAATCCTTAATTGCACAACTTGATTGCTTGAATGCTTTATGGATAGATTGCACTCAATTATGATATCTTGCACTTTGATGTCTTATATCAATTGAGGAGATATGATGTCCTTTTATACTTGTCTCCCTGCATTTAGGATTCAAATTTGATCCAGTCTAACAACAACTGAAGACGTCAGGAGAAAAGCCTGGTATCGGGCTCCACGCAATATTTGGGCCCAAATAATTGGGAACAAGTCAAGTTTGGTAAACTGTCCTAGAGAATATAAACTCAAATTTTATCAGGACATCAAGGACAATGAATAGGTGGGGGAAAAGAAGAATAAGGTCATGGAGATCAAGCATAATGGTCATTCAGACCTCAAAATCACCAAAATGGGTTTTAATAGGTCCTAAGACATCCAATTATAGGTGCTAACTTTTTAGGACTACACATTTAGCCCCCACTTTAGAGAGAGTATGAGACAAGCTCATGCTTATTGTAAAGTAGATCAATGCATACAAATGATCTTATCAAGGTCAAGGAGAGAAAGAAACATCAAGCCCCCAAGTTACTCAAGTCTTCATCAAATCTAAAACCAAGACAAAGATACAAATCATCTGCTATTAAACTACGCCTTCTCTCAATCAGTTTGGAAATGGGCATTGAATAGACTTAATTGGCAAGGGCCCTTGATAACGTCACTAAATTAGTTACTAGGGTAATGGCCTCTAATGTATAAGTATTCTTTCTTCACAACTATCTGGAGGGTAATACATGTTGCAGTATCCTAGAGTTTGTGGTGGGAAAGAAACAATAGGATTTTCAGGGGGGTATTTTCTTCAGTTGAGAAGGTTTATGAGGTAGTGGATAAATCAGTTTCAGAGATGGTGAATGCATATGTGATGAGATATAAAACACTCTCCTCCTCTTTCTCATCACATGATAATCAAATTCTTAATAAATGAAATCAAATCTCAATCCCGTTCAAGGGGGTCTTCGTAGGGAAAGCCTCAAAGAAAGATATGTGTAAGGACTGTAAGTGGATTCCTATGGAATCAAGGTTTGTCAAATTAAACTTTGATGGGGCTTCCAAAGGTAATCTATGTAGATCAAGTGCAGGATGGGTTCTAAGAGAAATGAGTAAGAATATTTTCAATGTTTCTTGTTGTAGGATGTGTAATAGTACCAATAATTTGGCCGAAGCAATATTGGCCCTCAAACATGGTGTCTTTTCAGTGGTTGAGTTGGGAATTAAGAAAATTCATATTGAGGGTGACTCTCAAGTTATCACTAATAGCCTCTTATCCCAAAAAATAGTTAATTGGGAACTTCAGTATCTCTTAAGAGAAGTATGGAAGCTTCTTCCTAGATTTGATGAGTACAAAATAAGCCATTGTTTTTGAGAAGTTAATAGGGTAGCAGACTGGCTATCTAATATTGGGGTCTCTTTAGATGAGGGAGAAATTGGTTGGAGGAGCAATCAGATTTCTAACTTGATAGAGATCTATCCTCACCCAAATGAAATTTGACAGGAAATCATGACTACTTGATTGGGCTTGGTACAAGGGCCTTGCATCTTTCTAGAGGGAGTTTTGTTTAAAATTTCTTAGCTGACAGATATGCTACTTCTTTATTTCATTTGTGTGAGGTAGTTTGAAGCCACTTCACATCATATGCCCTGCAACTATGGTTTTTGGTCAGCAGTACTAAGGGAGTGTTTCACATGAGTAAGGAAAGTGGCTGACGATGGCTTTTGAGTTATCGTCATCAACTCATACCTGCTTACTCTCCACTAATGCAGTGACAACCATTCCCAATTACTTCATTTTTTGGTCACTTGGCTCTTAAACTCCCTTAAAGATTGGGTTTATCTTCAGCTCATGCGGTCTAATTAATCTACTGACAGTGGGAGAATTTGGCATGATTCCTTTTTGAGCTATTTAGGATGCAAACCTTTCTGAATTTTAACACTGGATTTCTTTTTCGGCTTCTCATGGCTACTAACTCATAGTCACTTCTCAGTATATTCATAGGATTTTGCTGTGATATCTTCTTATCGTGGCTTTTATGACCGTTTTCTTACTATTTGGAATTTAAAAAAAACCATTATATGAGACAACGACGTCCCCTCTCGCACAAATTGTGACATGCACTTTCCAAGTGCAATAAAGATGCCCTCAGTGGGTCATCGACCTTCATATGAACCCTGCTCATATGGGATCCCATGTGACGACACTTGGTACCTCCCTTGTAAACAAACAAAATCAATTTCATGTTGAGAAATATGTCTCAACCTTGCAAGCTTTTTCTAGGAAAATTACAGAATTTGTTTGTGGCAGTTTTCCACATGTTTATGCATTTGAAAAAGGTGTATGAGTTGTCAAAAATGAGTCTTGTCCATAGTAGAATATAGGTGGGCCATTTTAAGAGACTTAATGACTCATTTTGTGACTTTTTTAAGGGTCTAAACTAGGGTACAAAATTATAGACGGGATTACTATTTTAACCTGGTTGTTTTTCTATCTTGGAAATGTAAATGTCAAAAATGGGCAACATGTGGCATGGTGGTTAAGCCCATGGTTTTGGAAAATCGCAAGTGGTTTCCAGGTTGTAAAATCACTATATAAGCAGGGCTTGGGGAGGAGTTTGTATTATGGAGTTTTGTTTGCAAGGCTAGGTGCTAGAAGGATGCTAGTGGTGTCTCTCCAAGTTTGAGTTGAGGTGATGCTCTTGTAAGAACTTGCATTGCAAGTGTATTGTAATCTTTTTTGATTTGATAATACATTATGCAGGTTTTAGAGTTTGGGGTTTTTCTCCCGTAAGGGTTTTCCCCATGATAATCACAGTGTTATGTGTTTATGGTTATTTCATTTATACTCTTGAATGTGTTTCTTTGAATCGCTGTAATTCTTTAAGTTGAAATTTGTATAATCATCCTCTCAAGATTAGCGTAGGAAGCATTTCCACACACCTTTGCTTCCTTACAAGTGGTATCAGAGCCTGGCCAGTTTTTGGTTCTATTTGTTGGGTATAGGGTTTTTTTGAGCTAATCAAGGTTTGAGTGGGAGCTTGTGCAGAGTATTTCATTTCTATATTGCAGGATTGCAAATATGGAAAGCATGTCAGGGAGGATTGATGTAGAGAAGTTTTCTGGCACAAACTTTGAGATGTGGAAGCTGAAGATGGAAGATCTATTGATTTATTGGGATCTATGGGATGTAGTGGATGAGAATAAGCTAAGGCCAACAGATCTGACTTTAGCTGCACAATATGATGTGATGGACAGAAAAGCTAAAGGTCTCATAAGATTGTGTCTTGCAAACTCAATTCTGATTAATGTTCATGAAGAGTCTACTGCGAAGAAGCTTTGGAAGAAGCTAAGTGATATCTATCAAGCGAAACCACTTGTTAACAAAATTTTCTTGAGGAAGAAATTGTATTCCTTGATAATGGAAGAAGGTAGATGAATTCCTTAGCATCTGGAAAGTTTCAATATGTTGGTGACTCAGTTGACCTCAGTTGGGGTAGCGATGGATGAAGAAGAAAGGTGCCAAATTCTGCTATGTTCGTTGCCAGATTCATGGGACAACCTTGTCATGGCCATAGGGAGCACTTCTACTGTCTTGAAGATGGAGGATGTTGTTGGTTCTCTACTTTTTGAGGAGATGAGAAGGAAGGTCTCTCTGAATGCTAAAGAGGCTTTGAGTGTTTGAGGAAGACCAAAGGAAAGAGGCAAGAATGAAAAGCAACATGGCCATTCTAAGTCCAAAAATAAGGGGAGATCAAAATCCCCTGGTAAGTCCAAGGTGATATGTTGGAATTGTGGAAAATTTGGACACTTCCAAAAGGATTACAAAGAGGAAAAGAAGAAGAAGAAGAAGAAGCAAGATTCTAATTCTGAGTCTGAGAAGGAAGATGGAGATGCTTTTATTGCAGCCTTGGCCACTCGTGCAGGTGATAATGCATGGTTAATAGACTCAAGTGCATCTTTCCACATGACTCCTAATAGAAATTGGTTTAGTAAGTATGAAAATTTTGATGGTGGTAAGGTGTACTTGGGTGATAACTCAGTTCTTGATATTGTTGGTCATGGAAGTATTTGTGTGAAATTTTCTAATGGTAGAATTAAAAGATTTGATGGTGTCTTGCATATCCCAGGACTAGTAAGGAATTTGTTATCTGTTAGTAAGCTAATAGATGCAGGTGTGCATGAACAGTTTTCTGAAGCAGGTGGGAAAATGGTGAGAGGTGCTATGGTAATATCAAGAGGAAGTAGATTGGGTACACTATACCAGCTTTATGCATGCATGATTGAGTGCAATAGTACTTCTGATAATATTGTGAAAAAGACTACTCAGTTAGAAAAGGAGAGGGTTTCTCTTTCAATAGATGGTCATGGTTTTTGGGTACCCAAGGGTGCTCTGTCTACCGAATCAAAGTTGTCTACAGAGAAGACCATGTTATGGCACCAGAGACTTAGCCACATAGGTGAGAAGGGTCTACAGACCTTGAAAAATAAGAACCTTGTTGATGGGTTGAATGATTGCAATCTTGAATTTGATTTTTGTGAGCATTGTATCTATGGTAAGAAAAAATGCATTCAGTTTCACTCGAGTTCTCATAAGTCCTCATATATTTTGGATCTAATCCATTCAGATGTATTTTGTCCATTTGATGTCTCTTCTATTGGTAGATTAGTTTATTATGTTTCTTTCATTGATGATTTCAGTAGAAGAACATGGGTTTATTTTCTAAGGAGTAAAGCTGAAGTTTTTAGTCATTTCAAAGAATTTAAAGCAATGGTTGAGTTGCAGACTAGAAAGAAAATAAAATGTGTGAGAACTGATAATGGTGGTGAATTTTTCTCCAATGATTTTGACACATTTTGTAAATATTGTGTTATTAAAAGACAAAAGACAACTCCGTATTCTCCACAGCAGAATGGAGTTGCAGAAAGAATGAACAGGACCCTGATGGAGAAGACTAGGAGTATGCTGAGTGGAGCTGGACTAGAACAAAAGTTCTGGGCTAAAGCTATAGCCATTTCCTACTACCTGATAAACAGGTCTCCTACATTAGCTCTTGTTGATAAGATGCCAATGGAAGCATGGTCAGGCCACAAGCCTTCACTTAGACATCTGAGAGTGTTCGGTTGTGAAGCATATGCTCATGTGCCAAAGGAGAAGTGGACAAAATTGGACAACAAAGCTGTTAAATGTATTTTCATCGGATACAGTTATGGTGTGAAAGAATACAAGCTTTGGAGTCCTGTTGAACAAAAGTTATTTTATTCAAGAAGTGTTATTTTTAGAGAAAGTAAGCCTTCTTCTGTTACAGTGTAGCCAGAACAAACAGAACAAAAGAAAGATGTGATTCAACTACCTACTACCCCAGAGAAAGTTGAATCAAGGCCTTTAGAAAGACAAGAAGTTGAGGAGAGCTCTAAGAGTTTTGAATCATCAGAGGAAGAAGAGGTACCTAAAGCTGAGGCTGAGCCTAAACCAGATCTTGTTCGAAGGTCTACTAGACAAAGGAAACCACCTGAAAGGTATGGGTATTCTCCTGATGATTGGAGGTGTATATTTTCTTTGAATGCTAACATCGATAAACCAAGATCTATAGAAGAGGCTCTTGGTATGAATGATTCAGAGTCCTGGAAAATAGCCACGGATGAAGAGATGGAAGCTCTTAAGAGGAATGATACATGGGACCTTGTACCATTGCCTGAAGGATGGAAACCTATTGGTTGTAAATGGGTGTTCAAGAAGAAGATGGGTTCAGATGGAAGCATTGAGAAGTATAAAGCATGTTTGGTTGCAAAAGGTTACTCCCAAGTTGAGGGAGTAGATTATGGTGAGATTTTTTGTCCAGTAGCCAGAATGACATCCATTAGATTTTTAATTTCTATTGCAGCAGCCTATGATCTAGAGATCGAGCAAATGGATGTGAAAATAGCTTTCCTTCATGGAGAGTTGGAGGAAGAAATTTACATGACACAGCCAGAGCACTATGTGGTGAAAGGTAAAAGTCATTTGGTCTGTAAGTTGAAGAAATCCTTGTATGGTTTAAAATAGAGTCCTAGGATTTGGTACCAGAAGTTTGATACATATGTGTTGAGTTTGGGATTTGTGCGATCTAAATCTGATCATTGTATATATTTTAAATCTGATGGTGATTGTTTCCTGGTTATTGCCTTGTATGTCGATGACATGTTGTTTATTGGCAAAGGAAAAGGTTTGATTGTAGAGTTAAAATCTCAGCTCTCGATAAAGTTTGAAATGAAAGATCTTGGTGCAGCAAGACACATTCTGGGAATGGAGATTGTAAG
>MU224564.1:4961468-4973031 GCA_018584345.1 Thuja plicata | reverse complement strand
ATGGAGATTGTAAGAGATAGACAAAATAGAAAGCTTTGGCTAGGCCAGAGAAAGTATGTTGGTACTATTTTGAAAAGATTCAATATGCAGGATTCAAGACCATTGAGTGTTCCTGTTACAATGGGAGAAAAGATTTCTAATTCATAGTGTCATTCATCCCCATTGGAGATGGAAGAGATGAGTCGAGTACCATACCAGAGTGCTATTGGAAGTTTTATGTATGCTATGGTTTTTACAAGACCAGACATTGCCCAAGCAGTGGGAGTTCTTTCCCATTACATGTCTAATCCAAGAAGAGTACATTGGGATGCAATTAAAAGAGTTTTTAGATACTTGCGGGGTACCTCAAAGTACTCTATATTTTTTCATGGAATAGGTCACGAGCATTCCTTGGATATTAGTGGCTATGTGGATTCAAACTGGGCTGGTGATGATGATAGAAGAAGATCCACTAGTGCATATGTGTACATTATTTGGTGGTGCAATCAGTTGGATGAGAAAGCGACAGGTTGTGGTTTCTTTGTCCACTACTGAGGCAGAGTATATGGCAGCTACTCATGCCTATAAAGAAGCCATCTGGCTAAAGAGATTGTGTTCAGATATAGAGTTCAAACAGGGTGCAGTGACAATTTACAGTGACAGTCAGAGTGTAATCTGCCTAGCAAAGAACCCAGCTTTTCAAACTAGGACCAAGCACATTGATGTACAATATCATTTTGTGAGAGATATGGTTGAGGATGGCAAGGTGAAGCTGGAGAAGGTAGAAACTTTGGTGAATGTTGCTGATGCATTAACTAAGCCTGTGAGCACATAGAAGTTTAGATGGTGTTCAGAGTCTATGGGCCTCTCGGCCCCTAGCAATTAAGTCCATGATATTTTGGTTCCCCTAACTCTTGTAAGGTGTTCGACAAGTGGGAGATTTTTGAGAAATATGTCTCAACCTTGCAAGCTTTTTCCAGGAAAATTACAAAATTTGTTTGTGGCAGTTTTTCACATGTTTATGCATTGGAAAAAGGTGTATGAGTTGTCAAAAATGAATCTTGTCCATAGTAGAATATAAGTGGGCCATTTTTAGAGCCTTAATGACTCATTTTGTGACTTTTACAAGGGTCTAAACTAGGGGACAAAATTATGGACGGGATTACTATTTTAACCTGGTTGTTTTTCTATCTTGGAAATGTAAATATCAAAAATGGGCAACATGTGGCATGGTGGTTAAGCCCATGGTTTTGTAAAACTACAAGTGGTTTCCAAGTTGTAAAATCACTATATAAGCAGGGCTTGGGGAGGAGTTTGTATTATGGAGTTTTGTTTGCAAGGCTGGGTGCTAGAAGGATGCTAGTGGTGTCTCTCCAAGTTTGAGTTGAGATGATGCTCTTGTAAGAACTTGCATTGCAAGTGTATTGTAATCTTCTTTGATTTGATAATACATTATGCAGGTTTTAGAGTGTGGGGTTTTTCTCCTGTAAGGGTTTTCCCAATCATAATCATAGTGTTATGTGTTTATGGTTATTTCATTTATACTCTTTGTGTTTCTTTGAATCATTGTAATTCTTTAAGTTGAAATTTGTATAATCATCCTCTCAAGATTAGCGTAGGAAGTGTTTCCGCACACCTTTTCTTCCTTACATTTCATTGCTCCCTCTCTCCACTTTAATAAACGTCCAAAATGGACAAGACAAAGTAACAACATCCACATTTGCTTCATGATTTACATGGTATTTCATTTTATTTATAACTTGTTTAGAAAATTGAAGAAGATTTGCTTTCCTTTCACACTGGATGTGGTTTGTTATAATCCTTAGACTAGACTTTGTAGTAAGTAAATGCAAGTCAATGTTTTGCCATGAGCATTGAAAATATTATTATCTTATTTTAAAGAAGTGATATTGGTTGTCAAATTTGTTTCTGTAAATAATAACATCCCTCTAAAAAATTGAAGAAATATTTTCTTTTTGAATGGCACGGCCTTCCCTTTATATTTTTTGAATATTCAAATACCCAGGTAGATCTGATTGAACAAAATCCATACAACACGGAGAATCTCCTCAATAATTTTAAGCTAAGAACAACGCCACTATGAGGTATTCTTCCACACATTTTTCCTCTATTCTCAACCTCTTTTTCATTCTCTCGTGTATTACTGTTGCACTCGGTCTTAATTCCACACAAGTTGAAGTAGTGAAAATGCTCTCTGCTTATTCATCGGTTTGGAAAAGTAGTGATTTAAGTTCCAACCCATGTCAATGGATTGGTGTGAACTGCAGTACAAATGGGGGTGATGACTTTGTAGAACTCTACTTATCCAATTTGGGGTTGAATGCCATTATTTGGTAGATTATGTGTAAACTACAAGCCCTTTGAGTTCTTGACCTGTCATATAATTCCTTGTCAACCCCATCTGAAGAGGATATTGGGGGTTGTACCAGCTTGGTTTCCCTAAATCTAAGTTCAATGCCTTGTCAGGTTTCCTTCCTTCCCTTGCCCCTCTTCACAAATTGCAATCTTTGGATTTGTCTTACAATAAGTTGTGAGGAGGTTTCGCAGAGCAGATCCAAAATTTGGCAGAGCTCAAGACATTCAATGTGGGACACAATAACTTTGATGGATTAGTGGTTTTTGGGAGACTAAAATTCAAACTAGTAATTATCTCCCATAACCATTTTGGTGGGGGATTTCCCCCAGAGCTTACCAAATTAAGAAATTTAACTTTTCTTGACCTTAGTGGCAACAATTTTAGCGGCCCGATCCCTGATAATATAAGCAATCTTGCCAATTTGGAAACTCTAATTCTATACTCCAATAACTTCTATGGAAGTATTCCTAGATCACTGAAGGCCCTCACCAAGATGTCACACTTTGTAATGAATCAGAATAGGCTAAAGGGAAGCATACCAGATGAGCTATCATCCATCACAGGCCTTGAATCTCTTTATCTCAGCAACAATCAATTAACTAGATTTATTCCTTCGAAACTCTTTTCTTTGAGCAATCTCAAGGCATTGGACCTTACCTCCAATTTTGTTTCTGGAGGGATCCCTCTGAATTTTTCAAAAAAATTATTTCAGTTACGCTTGGGTAATAATAACCTAACTAGAACCATCCCTTCTACAATTTCAAATGCCCCAAATTTGACATACCTTGAAATAAATAACAATTTTCTAAATGGCTCAATTCCAAAGTAGCTAGCAAGTTGTTCTCAACTCCTACTACTTGATCTCGAACATAATTTTTTGGAAGGTTCATTGATCTATGTTCTGCCTAAACTTGTACAATTGCAATATTTGAAACTGCCAAATAATAAATTCAATGGAAGTATTCTAGATAAGATATCAAATTTGTCAAACTTGACATATGTGGATTTGAGTGACAATCTTTTATCAGGATCTATATCCCCAAATATTTTTGAGCTTAAGTAGCTGCAGAATCTGCGTTTACAAAATAATCATCTAGCAGGAATTATTCCAATGAATATACAGGATAGCATGTCTTTGTTAGAGCTCCAATTGGGAAGCAACTACCTTAATGGAACAATTCCAGAGGGAATTGACAAGCTTTACAAGTTACAGATTGCTCTGAATCTCAGCCACAATTTTCTGGAAGGTGAAATTCTGAGCTCTCTATCCAGCCTGACTACTCTACAAATATTGGATCTTTCCAATAACAGGTTGATAGGAGAAATTTCAAGCTCTCTGTCCAGCCTGCTAGAAATAGTGGATCTTTCCAATAATTGGTTGACAAGGAAAAATTCCAGAATACTTGTCAGACATGATGTTTGTTAGAGTATTGGATCTATCAAACAATGAATTAATAGGAAGAATTCCATCATCTCTTGAGAGCAACAAAAACCAAGATTTGAATACTGGAGGAAACTCTGGTCTTGACCAATCTAGTCCTTCCTCAAAAAAGAGACCGCATTCATATGTTTTGGTAGCTAGAGTTGTTGTGGTTGGTGCTTTTTGGATCTTAGGGGAGTTGAATTGAAATAGAGCATGAAATACTAGAAGTGCAAGACTTTTTATTCAATCTTTGGGATTTCTTAGGGTGAGCAACCGACATAGACAGAGACTCAATGTATGACAAGCAATTTCTAAAATCCAGGGATCCAATATCAGAAGCTTCTCACAAGTCAAATCTACTGGCAAAAAATAGCTTTGGATGTGTGTATAAAGGAATTTTCAATTATGATACCCTTGTTACTGTGAATGTTTTAAATTTATTAGATGCATGAATAATTAGACAATATTTTCAAAGAAGAATGCAAAATGTTGTAGAAGATTAGATAACGAAATCTTGGTGAAATTGTAACCATGTGTTCCTCATGTTCAGAGATTTACTTTAATACTTAGAAAACCAATTTTAATTTTATATCTCAAATGTGTTACAATGTTTTGTTGGGGGTCAAAGAGCGACCTAATGGGTACTAGTACACCTTAACACGGTTGTAGGACCCCTACGAAGTTCCCATGACCCCTTTCAACACATTGGAAGACTCAAGTGTGTCCCAAGTGGTCGTAGGACCCCTTGGGACACACTTGAGTGTTTGAATGTGTCCCCAAGGGTTCTAAGAGGTCCTAGTACACCTTCTCATGTGTTAGTATCCCTAGGAAGACCCCATGACCCATTTTGAAACATTGGAACACTCAAGTGTGTCTTAAGAGGTCATAGGACCCCTTGGGACACACTTGAGTGTTCCAATGTGTCCCTAGGAGTCAAAGAGGGTCCTAAAGGGTCCTAGTACACCTTATCACGTGTTACAACCCCTAGGAAGTCCCCATGGCCCCTTTCAAGACATTGGACCACTCAAGTGTCTCCCAAGAGGTCTTAGGAACCCTTGGGATACAATTGAGTGTTTCAACGTGTCGAAAGGGGTCATGGAGTCTTCTTAGGGGTCCTAATGCATGAGAAGGTGTAATAAGACCCATTAGGATCCTCTTTGACCCCCGAAGACACATTGGAAGACTAAAGTGTGTCCCAAGTGGTCCTACAACCTCTTCGGATACACTTGAGTGTTCCAATATGTCAAAAGGGGTCATTAGGTCTTCCTAGGGGTCCTAACATGTGAGAGCATGTACTAGGACCCCTTAGGTCCCTCTTTGACCCCCACAGAAACATTAGAACACTCAATTGTGTCCCAAGGGGTCTTACAAACTCGTGGGACACACCTGAGTGTTCCAATATGTTTTTGGGGGTTAAAGAGGGACCTAAAGGGTCCTAGTGCACCTTATCATGATCGTACAACCCCTACAAAGTCCACACAACCCCTTTCAATACATTGGAACACTCAAATGTGTCCCAAGAGGTTGTAGAACCCCTTGGGACACACTTGAGTGTTCCAATGTATCCCCGAGGGTTAAAGAGGGTTGTAAGGGGTCCTAATACACCTTCTCATGCATTAGGACCCCTAGGAAGACCCCATGACCCCTTTTGAAACATTAGAAAACTCTAGTGTGTCTTAAGAGGTCATAGGACCCCTTCGGACACACTTGAGTGTTCCAATGTGTCCCCGGGGGTCAAAGAGGATCATAAGGGGTCCTAATACACCTTATTATGTGTTAGGATCCCTAAGAGGTCCCTGTTAGAGTAATTTAGCAATTGCTCTTTAGTGCTTAAGTTCACTTAGGCAGTTTTAGGAAAGTTTCTATTTCCTTGCAGTTGCCCGTTTAGGGTTTTGACATCCTTTATAAGGATTGTATTCTTTGTATTTCATAAGGAGATCAGTTTGTAAATCATTTAGTTAATAGAAACTATTTCTGTTTCAATGGATTTGCAGTCTCTTTCATTTTGGCCGCCATAGCTGTCTGATTACTTCTATCCTCTTTCTGTCTTCTTCTTCTGTGTAACAGCTTTGCATGCAGGTGATCTTGGTTGCATTGTGTATCAGCAATCTCAACAGTCCCCATGACCCCTTTTGACACATAAGAACACTCAAGTGTGTCCTAAGGGGTCATACAACCCATTGGGACACACTTGAGTGTTGAAATGTGTCAAAAGGGGTCATGGGAACTTCTTAGGGGTCCTAACAGGTGATAACGTATACTAGGACCCCTAGGAAGCCATATTAGAACTCTCAAGTGTGTCTTAAGGGTTCATATGACCCCTTGGGACACATTTGAGTGTTGAAATGTGTCAAAAGGGGTCATAGGGACTTCCTAGGGTTCCTAACGTGTGATAAGGCATACAAGGACCCATAGGAAGTCCCCATGACCCCTTAGGGAAACACTGGAGTATTTTTATGTGTCAAAAGGGGTCATGGGGACTTTCTAGGGGTCCTAACACATGATAAGGTGTACTAGGATCCCTAGGAAGTCTTGATGACCCCTTTTGACACATGAGAACACTCAAGTGTTTCCTAAGGGGTCATATGACCCCTTGAGAGACACTTGAGTGTTGAAATGTGTTGAAATGTGTCAAAAGGGGTCATGGGGACTTCCTAGGTGTCCTAATGCGTACTAGGACCCCTAAAAAGTCCCCATGACCCCTTTTAACAAATTAGAACTCTTAAGTGTGTCCTAAGGGGTCATACAACCCCTTGGGACACACTTGAGTGTTAAAATATGTTAAAAGGGGTCATCGAGACTTCCTAGGGGTCCTAACATGTGATAAGGCATACTAGGACCCCTAGAAAGTCCCCATGACCCCTTTTGACACATGAGAACACTAAAGTGTGTCCTAAGGGGTTAGACGATCTCTTGGAACACACTTGAGTGTTGAAATATGTAAAAAGGGGTCATGGAGACTTCCTAGGGGTCCTAATGGGTGATAAGGTGTACTAGGACCCTAGAGAGTCCCAATGACCCCTTTTGACACATTAGAACTTTCAAGTGTGTCTGAAGGGGTCGTACGACCCCTTGGGACACACTTAAGTGTTGAAATGTGTCAAAAGGTGTCATGGAGACTTTTGAGGGGTCCTAATGCATGATAAGATGTAATAGTACTACTAGGAATTCCCCATGACCCCTTTTGACACATTAGAACTCTCAAGTGTGTCCTAAGTGGTCATACAACCCCTTGGGAAACACTTGAGTGTTAAAATGTGTGAAAAAGGGTCATTAGGACGTCCTAGGGGTCTTAATGCGTGATAAGGCATACTAGGACCCCTACGAAGTCTCAATGACCCCTTTCAACACATCAAAACACTCAAGTGTGTCCTAAGGAGTCATACGACCTCTTGGGACACAATTGAGTATTTAAATGTGTCAAAAGGGGTCATGGGGACTTCTTAGGGATCCTAACCTGTGATAAGGCATACTAGGACCCCTAGGAACTGCCCATGACCCATTTTGAAATATTAGAACACTCAAGTGTGTCCCAAGGGGTCATACAACCCCTTGGGACACACTTGAGCATTGAAATGTGTCAAAAGGGGTCATCAAGACTTCCTAGGGGTCCTAACAGATGATAAGGTGTACTAGGACCCCTAAGAAGTCCCCATGACCCATTTTGACACATTAGAACACTCAAGTGTGTCATAGGGGGTTGTAGAACCCTGTAGGACACACTTGAGTTTTTAAATGTGTTGAAAGGGGTCATGGGGACTTCCTAGGGGTCCTAGTATGCCTTATCATGCATTAGGACCCTTGGAAATCCTCATGACCCCTTTTGACACATGAGAACTCTCAAGTGTATCTTAAGGGGTCATACAACCCCTTGGGACACACTTGATTGTTTAAATGTGTCAATAGGGGTCATGGGGACTTTCTAAGGGTCCTAATGGGTGATAAGCCATACTAGGACCCCTAGGAAGTCCCCATGATCCCTTCTGACACATTTTAACACTAAAGTGTGTCTTAAGGGGTTGTACGACCCCTTGGGACACAATTGAGTATTGAAATGTGTCAAAAGAGGTCATGGGGACTTCCTTGGGGTCCTAACGCATGATAAGGTGTACTAGGACCCCTAGGAAGTCCCCAAGACCCTTTTTGACACATTAGAACTCTCAAGTGTGTCCTAAGTGGTCATATGACCCCTTGGGAAACACTTGAGTGTTAAAATGTGTCAAAAGGGGTCATCAAAACTTCCTAGGGGTCCTAGGACCCTGTAGAACACACTTGAGTGTTCTAATGTGTCAAAATGGGTCATGGGGACTTCCTAGGGGTCCTAGTACACCTTATCATGTGTTAGAATCCCTACAAAGTCCCCATGACCCATTTTGACACATTTCAACACTTAAGTGTGTCCCAAGGGGTCGTATGACCCTTTAGGACACACTTGAGTATTCTATTGTGTCAAAATGGGTCATGGGGACTTCCTTGGGGTCCTAGTACACCTTATAATGTGATAGGAGCCCTAGGAGGTCCCCATTACCCCTTTTGACAAATTTTAATAGTAGGACACACTTGAGTGTTTAAATGTGTCAAAAGGGGCCATGGGGACTTCTTAGGGTTCCTAGTATGCCTTATCATGCGTTAGGACCCCTAGGAAGTCCCCATGACCCCTTTTGACACATTTTAACACTCCAATGTGTCCCAAGCGATTGTATGACCCCTTATGACACACTTAAGCATTCAAATGTGTCAAAAGGGGTCATGGGGTCTTCCTAGGGATCCTACTACACCTTATCATGTACTAGGACCCCCAGGAAGACAACATGACCCATTTTGAAACATTTGAATGCTCAAGTGTGTTGTAAGGGGTCCTATGACCTCTTAGGACACACTTGAGCATTTAAATGGGGAAAAAGGGGTCATGGGGTCTTCCTATGGGTCCTAGTATGCCTTATCACATACTAGGACCCCTAGGAAGACCCCATGACCCTTTTTGATACATTTGACTGCTCAAGTGTGTCCCCATGACCCCTTTTGACACATGAGAACACTCATGTGTGTTCTAATTGTTAGAATAAATTTATAATAACTAAGAGGGGAGGGATGAATCAGTTATCCTCAGGTCTAGATGTAGAAAATAAAAAATTTCTATATTTCAGATCTACTCGGTAGCAGTAGCATATGTCAACAACTTTAATCATGTAGTTTACTGTCTATTGAAATTAGCTTGTAGAAACATAGTAGTAAAACAAACCATAAGCATTCATACAAGTTGACACAAGTATTTAACATGGAAACCCAATATGGGAAAAACCACCAGTAACATGCTACCAAGTTTTCACTCTTCTGAAGTGAGCTCTGTGAGGCGCCAACCCTGTTAAAGGTTACAATAACACACTGTTAGGTGTGACCTGGTTAAAGGATTTAATCACCCTGTCAGGAGTGGCCTTGTTAGAGGACTTAGAACATTCCACCTGAATGTCACCTTGTTAGAGGATTTATACAAATGACTGTTAGGTCAACCTTGCTAAAGGATTTAACTGATACAATGGTTAGAAAGTAATCAGTAGTTGTGATCTGATACATACAGCTTACTTTGCAATTTAGATCCAATTACAGCTCTGATGTTAACTTACTGGATAGCCTACATTGTCATTTCAACCTTCTGATCTCCTTGGAAATCTGTCAAACAATCACACATGCAACTCTCTGCTTCTATATTCAGCCTTTTCTTCTAGATCAGGCTAAACAGTAAATCAACTATGCAACTCTTTTGCATACACATCCACTTCACATTCAGCAACACACTTCAGCATCCTAAATGAATAACCCCTTGAGGTTATCATATACCTCTGTCTAAGTCAGATAAATCTTTTGCCGCTTAAACAAGATCGTAGATCTTAGGTTAGGTAAGATCCAATAGATCATTCCATCTTTGCAATACATTCACTTCTCCGAAGTAGTCTCTAATTAAATCTTGAAACCATGCATTAATTAAAGTTACCCATACATTAAATGACATGGATCAATCTTTAATTAACATTACATATCCCAATAAAATTAACTAATTCGGCCAGAGATCTCAAATCTCATCACTAACCCAATTACTGTAAGTCAGCCAACATCACTATTTCCACTCAGCAATCTCAATGGTGCTTGACATTAAACAAATTTTCTCGTCACAAGCAACTTTTCTTGTCACAAGAAACTTTTCTCGGCACAAGACAAACTTGCTCGGCACAGAACAACTAGAAAAAATGTCTTTAAAAGATAAATAAATAATTACTTTGCCAGAGTGCCAACTGATCAAGTACCCTTTTAATTTCCTTAACTCAACCATTCACTTGGTCTTCTTGTTAAATCTTCTCCATCATCAGTATATATGGTACTCAAACAGATAACAATGGTCTCACCAGTTAAGGTTTGACAGTAATGACAAAATAACAATTGCTTGCATTGTCACTTTCCAACAATCTCCCTCTTTGGCATTGATGGCAACACAAAATATTAAAACAATGATTTAACAAGCATAGTTACCAACCAATCCAAAAATTCACCTGTCTTCCTTGATATGAACGAATCTTCATTAATGTCTCTAGCTTCATTCTGATTCTCATCTGTAAAACATTTCTCCCTCTGTGTCTATAATCACACTGTAATCATCTGTGTCTAATCATCTATAGACTCCCTCTGAGTAGATAATCACTTCAATGTTTTCAATAGTAACTTTTGCCTCTACGCAATCTTTCCCTTTGGTTATCTCTTCTTCTAGGAAATCTCTCCCTCTTTATAGGTAATCTCTCCCTCTTTGACAACAATGCCAAAGACGTCAATATCATTATCAAGTAGATCTTCAGTATCATGCTGATCCTGTCATCTTGATTATGACTGATTTTCTTTTCTGTCCTTGTCCATCTTCACAATTTTAGCTAGCATCCTAAAGTGTGACTAACTATGGATTAATGTGTCAAGTATTCTAAATGTAATATTTTATGCAACAATACCATTCAAAACTTAATTAACCTCAGTTAGGGGAATCACCCCCATTTTACCTCGTAGATACTCATGAGCATCCTTGGGTAGTGATTTTGTGAATATATCTGCTAATTGTTCTTTATTGTTCACATAATCCACTCTCACTTCTTTATTCTGAACTATCTCCCTCAAGTAATGATACTTGATAGCTATATGCTTTGTCTTTGAGTCCATAACAAGATTTTTAGAAATATTAATAGCACTCATGTTATCACAATATATGACAACTAGGTCAGTGATATCTTCCTTCATACCTTTCAGTAGAATCTTCAACCACATAATGATAGAATAGTTAACTGTTGCTACCACATACTTGACTTCAGCTATAGATTGCGAGGTGGATTTCTATTTCTTTCTTGTCCAGGAGATCAATCTTTTTCCTAAAAGAAATGCTCCACCAGTAGTGCTTTTTCTATCATCAACATTTCTAGCCCAATCAAAGTCAATGTAAACTATGAGTTCAAACTTGTCATTCTTTTTATAGTATAGACCATAGTCATCAGTTCCTTCCAAATATCTTAGAATCCTTTTTACTACCATCATGTGAGTTTCCTTGGGGTTAGCATAAAACCTTGCAACAATTCCAATAGCTAGGGCAATATCAGGTCTACTATGTACAACGTACTATAGTTTACCAATCATTGATCTGTAGAGTGTTTGGTTCACTTCTTTTGTGTCATCATCTTTTGTCAGCTTCTGTCTAGTAGCCATGGGTGTACTCACTGGTTTGGACTCTTCCATTCCAAAAAATTTCAGTATCT
>MU224564.1:4947140-4958058 GCA_018584345.1 Thuja plicata | reverse complement strand
ACACATTTGAATGGTCAAGTGTGTCCTAAGGAGTCGTAGAACCCCTTACGACACATTTGAACATTCAAATGGGTCAAAAGGGGTCATAGGATTTATAAAAAAGAATGACTTATGGTCCTATGGACATATCAAGGAAGGAAACTATCAAGAAGAGACAATTCTTATAACAACAATATCTTCTATGTCCACTTTCAAAGAAATATTGCTCATTGCAGACCTTCAATTACTTTAAACCAGTCTCTGATATGTCATTAGGTATCTAAACAGGACAATGAAAAATATTTTCATTTTATTACTGTAGAATGGTTTATGTCTCGCAGATGTTGTCTAAAGAATAGCATTAGAATTTAGACCAAGTTAACAGTGTGAATTACTTCAAGTGAGAAGGCACAAATCTTGAAAATGGTAAAAACCTACAACGGGGAGAATTATTGTGCTTTTTCTGAGTGGAACTAAATGATGATTCTAAAATCAAGGCTAAAAATGGTTATCTTAGGCATTATATTTATAGCATAACAAAATATTTTTAGAAAAAAGGGAAAATAAAGAAATAGGTTAACTAAACTTCAAAAACTGCAAAATTTTCAAACACCTGTCACCTCAGAATTTTCCTACAAATTTACTTTACCAAAAACATAGAAATAAGAATTCCAAATTAGCATGAGTTTTAGAAATAAATCCAAGTTTTACTTGACCAACAGTGCATAAAGAATAATTCTGGATCTGCATGAATTTGCAAAAATAAATTTGTAGCTAGAAAGGAAAAAAATTCAAAGGAAAAAATATCAGGCTTAAAACTAAGCATAAACCTTCTCTATTCATATGCACAGAATAGTTTCGGAGACACACAATTGTGGTTGTATGCATTTCACTTTCAAAATAATAATTAGAGTCAAGAACTTGTGAACAATTTAGTTCCATGGTTGTCTCTCACAAGCTTCAATGCCTTCTAATCTCCAAACTACTATTCCAATCTAGCCAAAATCCCCAAACAAAAATTGAAATATTTACCAAAGACCCTTGTAATTTATTGACAGCCTGTTCACAAAAAATAACAGTGAATTCTTAAGAATTAACTAGCACAACATGACTAACGCTTTGTAACATATAGTTCTCATGGATTTAACATTTCCATGCAGAAGAGAATGCCAAATAAATATGTAGAAGATTCGTTATCTTTTAACAGGAGCCTTGGGAAGATGTAAATTTTTTAGAAACTATTTTGGGCAATTGCTTTCTAGGAAGGTGGGAATTCAAAATCATCTTATGTCTCAAAAAAATAACCTCTAGCATATTTGATTGCAGAAACATTACAGTAAAGAAAATCAAGCAACCCTCTGATATGACCAAAAGGCAATCTCAGTTGTCTGTGATCATTATCATCACTAAAATTATTCTCTAGCTTATAAGGAGGGTACATAAATTGAGGGGATCCTTCATTGAAAAGAGCTTAAACATAACACTACCAACAAGTGAAACCCATCTGAATGATCAAAAGGAATTTCGTAGTTAATCCTAGTCAGGTTGGACAAAAAATATGATTTAGGCTGAGGAGTAATTACCAAATCCTGCCAGATCTGGCTCAAATCCTGTCGATTTATCAGAGATACAGAATCAGTCCCCTACCAGATCTAGGCATGTCTTATTTTCTTTATTTTTATAAAAATTGAAGATTCATTTCTCTTCAAACCCAACCACCTTTCCCAGCTGAGAAAATCAAATTTATATAAGCTTATGTTCTATGAAGTTTCTCTGAACTACACCTTCCAAATAAATTCTCAATTCAAAATATTTGGGAATGTGACCTACATACAAATGCAGAATTCCAAACTTGAGAACTATGGCTTGAGGATTAATCCCAAAGAATATAAAAAATAGAATAATTAAACAAAGAATATCAAAAACTAAATCAAGCACATCATTGATGACTTGTAAATTTGCAATTCTGGTTACTCCATGATTGCCTTCCCCTGGATAGTTTGACTTGGAATTTCCCAGTTTGTGTGTTACTCTTCAGATGTTATTGGTCTTCAAATTGACGCCTTCCTTAATATCGTAATCGCTAACTGCGTCTCACTTCACAAGCTCTCAATTTAAATGGAGCTCTTCATACTCTAGAATACTGACTCAATGGTCCTACGAATGTTCTACAATAGAAGTTGATTATGTTTTGCATGTACACAAAATGTGGATCTCAAACGGTTTGTAATGGATGTGATATTCATGCCACACCTTATCATATATCGTTTAGGAGATGCCTATTATTGATGAACAAATTGCATTGGACATGTTAAGAATTTGTTGTGACTAATGGAAAATTATTTCCGTTCAGTCCCTTCTCTCATGTTAGACAATTTTCCGATGTAAGACATTTTTTCATCTATTGTGGTTCCCAAAATAAAAAAGGCTATCAGCTTAATAATTTTATATTATATAAAGTAATTTTAAAAGTTTTTTTAAATAAATGAGTTTTACATCCCAATCAAATCTAAAATCTAATTTCAACCTTAATATTCATGATAAACTTTTATTAAAAACACATTTTCATGCACTATTTATTAGATTAAATATATAATTTTATCTTATATTAATTAAATGTTAACGTATAATTGTATTTATAATTTATATGTTATTCATATATATTTGATAGTTTTTGATAGTTTAATGATATATAGTTTTATCTTATATAAATGAAATGTTTAAGTATAATTGTATTCATAATTATATTAATTAACTTAATTATAGATATTAAGTTATAATATTTAAACTATAAAATAATGTAACTTATATTTAGTAATCCTATTTAGTAAAATATATAATATTAATAAATTTATTTATTCATATATATATTTGATAGTTTAATAATATATAATTTTATTAATTAAATAAATGAGTTTTACGTCCTCATCAAATCTAAAATTTAATTTCAACCTTAATATTCATGATAAACTTTTATTAAAAACACATTTTCATGCACTATTTATAAATAAATTAAATGTTTATCTTATTTTTTTATTAGAAAATTATAGAACTACATGACAATTTAATGGGTGCATGACAACTATCCCCAGTTCTAGTATAAAACATTTTACCGGTTGCATGACAATTTTTTCATCAGTGGGTGATGCCTACAATAAAAAGCCTATTGGCTTAATTAAATTTTTATATTTTATATTTTATTATTTTAGTGTAGAAATAAATGTTGATCATTTTTAAAATTATAAATTTGATGTTTTAAAATTAAAATTTATTTTTTTATTTGAGTTTATGCTTTTTTTAATTATTATAGTTAACAAAAAGACAATTTATTTCAAATTACATTCTATAATGGTGTATTTAATGACTAGCTCTAATTTTTTAAGAACATATATGAAGGAGAGAGAAATAGAGAAGGATGTAGGGGAGGCAAAGGGGTGAGGAAAGTGGGCCCTCTTTTTGAGCTCATATAGAACTCAATTGCAAAAAGAGAATAATTGTTACATCAACACATCCTCGAACCATATTTAAAGCTTTCTTGTTGTCCTTGAACTTAGACTACAACCCTTGTTGAATTAGTTCAAGTTCAATAGCTTCTCCAAAGTATTTTGTAAACACAACCACTTTATTAATTCAAGCATCAAAGTCTTGACCAAGAAAATTTCTGTTCTATCATCAAATTTTAATAGTTCATGTCTACATACACAATTTCAATTTCACTTGTATAGAGATCTAAATCTGGTTATGCATTTTTTCATATCATCTTCATCATTTTTCATCTATCTTTTATTGTAAATAAATTTTAATTATCTATTAAACTAATTCCCTTCTGTAAAGAAGTTTTAGATGGGACTACAAATGTTAAAACAAAAGGCCACAATAGTATTCTTATTCATCTCATTTATATAATTTAAAAATATATCAATTTACAAAATTTTAAAACTTACAAAGAAAATATAATTTATAGCCTGCAAATTAATACATTCATTCTATTGGAAAAGCTATGATCCATTTAATTAAAAATATTATTTATCTTATACTTAACATTTTATAATATTTTAAAATCTAATTAATTAACAATCATATTCATTTCCTTACATTACTATAATCTAACATTTAATTAATTGGCAACCAAATTCATTTTCTATTGTAGACATCCAAAAATATTAATTTAATTAATATTTCATGTTTATACATCTAACTATTTAATTTAATCAATTAAATAGTTTCCCTTCTAGTATTTAAATATAATCAAAATATTATTCTAATGTATTCAACTTAATACTTTTATCTCGCAAGTTGCTTTTTTAATAAACTCATATTTATTAAAAACCCCTCACACACTTAAATTCTTCTAAGCTATGATTAATTCAAATGCAATTTGAATGATAATATAAACCTAACCTAGAAACCTACTAATCCAATCTAGAAGCCTACCCTACTCCTACCCTACCCCTACCTATCCCACTTGCTAAGCCTACTTTCTCACTTAATCATCCACTAATCCTACTTAAAAGGTGATTCCTAACCTTTTTAGTGCTAATGGGATGCTCACATGTGTGTGAGAAACTCATCCCAAGAGAGCCACCCAACTCTCTTAAATGCAAGCACCTTCTTGTCCTCCACACATTTCCCTAAGGTTTCTCACACATGTGTGAGCAACCTTGAGCCACTCAAGCCTTAAATGCTCAAAATTGACCTATCTTCTAAGCATGTGTGCCCCTTATGTGGCTCCTATGTGGATGTGACATAGGTGCCACCTCATCCAAACCCTTCTCTTCCCTCAAAAAATCTATAAATAGAGGGCCTTTCTCATTGCAAATCATCTCTCACTTTTGTGCATTGTTATCATGCTAGAATAGCTCTAGAATTTCATAGTGTTTTTATTCTTTCAATATTAGTTCTTATTTAATCCATCTAGCTAATTACATGTTAGGATAATTTTGTAATTTAATTTTGTTTACTTCTTGTATTTCATCTCATCTTAGCTTAAGATTTCATTGTAGGAAGCTTTGAGACTAGTTGTCTCATACTAGTTCTTGAATCCTTCCTCATCCATTAATCTTGCATTCGTAGTTGCATCCATCTTCATCAAACATTCTACTTGGGGATTAGTTTAGTTGTGTTTTGAGAGAGCACATCCACAATCCTTCTCTTGAGAAAATCAAATAATTTTTTGATAGGGTGCAACTTATTTTATCTCAATCAGATGTTATGAGTGTTTATCTTGTTGTTTCATGCGTATTCATGATTTAGATCTTTATCTGTGCTAGCCTACTAAAATTTGCATGTTTGATCTTGTTCCCAACAGATTGAAGATTTTCTCATACACATTCTGGCATGCCCGGAGGGACCCATGTCCCTAAAACTTTCTTAAACATCCTTCATTTTCCTCAAAATTTCATCAAGCCCTTGGATCAGCGTCTCCGCTTTGCACAAAGGCATCTATGCATACACCGGCTCCTCCACAACTGTCATTTGGCGTCTGCACTAAATTAGAGTCTCTGACCTGTGTCAACATCTTCGCTATGGGACTTTCTTGATAGATTTTAGGCTCATAGTCTTATTGTTTGCAAGTTTCTTTAGTATTTTTATTGTATTTTGGCACTTTAGCATTTTGTTTTTTAGCAGAGATTGGTTTTCCTAAGGGGTCCTAATGCCAAAATTGTTCCTAGTTAATCATCAATCTTAAGAACAGTAAAGTTAATTTATTTCTAACAATCTTGGGAAGCTAATATTCAGGCTTTTATTAGAGATTTTTTGGAAAAGAATAGATTTTCCATGTTTTTGTTGTCTTTTTGGGTCTTGCAGGCCACAACAACGCCTGCACATAGACTGATTCATCATGAACCATCATTCTATGTCTATGCCCTGAACTGACATGTCCATTGATATTGTTTTAATTTTCTATTTCAAATTTATTTTGCTAACCCTATCATTAGTAACTTCTAATTAAATTGGCATCTCTACCTGTCATCAGTATCTGCGCCCTGTTTGCAATATTTTTGTGGTTACTAACAAATCTTTAGGTGATTTTACTTGATGCGAAATGCTTGTTAAAGACCAATCACTTGGGAAATCACTAATCGATCTTCTTACAGCTCTCTTGCCAAAGAAAACCATTTGAAACTACTCACATTGTCTTGCAAGTTGCCTAAATTAAATCAATCAAATGATCGTGCTTCTTAGTATTTTATAGGAACATAGATTAATTAGGAGGTTTCTTGTGTAGGTCAAATCAAGTATTAAGGGATTATTCTCTCTTTCCTTTTGGGAAGAGAAAAAACCTAGACATGCTTGATTTTCCTTGGGCAAGTAATCTTTTGGGAATCAACCACATGTTTTGAGTGCTTGGGAGAAAACAACATTGGATAGGAGAGTATGCTGTTTTCCCCTTGTGGGAAAATCAGAAATCTAGAATCCTTTCATTGCCAATTTGGATGCTTTTTAAGTTAATCTTTTAGTTGGGCATGTCGTTTGAGGTAAAAATCTCTTGAGAATGACCCACATGAGAACAAGGTGTAAGCCAAGCCAATCTATCTCACCTTAAACAAATTTAATTGTTGGGGTTAAAGCCTCAGAAGTTGGATATTTTTTGATCTTATACTCGGCTCATGCCTAACACAAAGTAGATCTACAAGGTCTCAATCACGTTTACATGATTGTTTATGTCAAGGTTATTTGTGGGTCTATACGCCTCAATCATGCTTGCTCACACACAAAGGACATATTCAAACGAAGACCCTTACTAAGAGCCTTTAAAGTAGCAACCTGCCCGATTTACCTCTAAAAGCTTGGTAATATTTGTGCAAGGAGGATAGTAACCTCCCCAAGATACTCATGCATTCATGCCACCTTGAGAATGTGGAGTCAGCTAATATGACACCATGACTAGATCCATTGCATGGTTAGTGATGACTGTATTCTAATTAGCTCTTGTCTGTGTGCCTACATTTGTGAGAAAAGGTTTTTGAAGCTAAGCCAATTTCCTTAGGTAGGTATTATTTGAGTATCTTTCAGATTATGAAAACATTGGTGACTTGATAATACAATTTCCTATCAATCAAACTAAGTCACAATTGTTTGTATCCCTCAATGTTTTTCTATCCCTTGTTGGATTGTATTTTAGACACATGAATATTCCCATTTGAATCAAGGTATACTTATCATAGTCAATGCCTTTGACGTATGATTAAAAATCATTCTTTCCATTAAAGAAAATTCAACTAAGTTACCTCAAGATTAATCAAATCCAGTTAGAAAAAGTAATTACCTCTTGCAAGGCCATCCTATTTGATCACACATGTATGAGTTGGGGACACATAAGAAAGTGAAAATCCAACTACCCCATGTATACAAAGAACAAAAGGAAACTAATCATGAGGCCAATAAATACAACCAAATTGTTAAATCAATCCAACAAGTAATCCAAGAATGAGAGAAGTACGACAAAATCATCTTCAATAACAAGCTTGCAAACTTTATGGGCAAGTATCATTTGAATCACACCTTTGTCAACTTTGAGAGATATGACTAGTTGGCACATCAAAAACCTATCCTTCACTCTTCTTCATCCCAAAGATTGGATCCCCCTCATTGTACTTTAGGGTCAACCTTAGTCATCTAAGTCATCCACTTTATGTAGCATTATCCAATCAATCAAACCTCATCCAATATCCAAATCCATATTCCAAAAAAATCAAGAACATCCCTTAGTTGGTGTCAAATCCTTATGAGTTTCTTAGAACCTACATATTAATCAAACCCATACCTTAGCTTACTCCTTGACTAAGAATTATCTAGGATAGCTCACTTTGTCCTTGTAACCTCATCACCTTGATCTAAAGGTTGGTTCGCATTGACAAATAATCATGTCTCCTGAAAGACCACAAGTATGTCTTAGCTTGAAAAAGTCACATCCATTTGAGCCTACATTTGGAGAAGGAACTCAAAATTCTATTTGATACCAAATATTCCCTTAGGTCTTTAGAACATCCTTATCCATTTGTGTCATCACCATCATCTTTAAGTATCTCCGCTACATTTTCATATCAAATCCTAAGTCTCACATCTTCATCATCCTTAGGTGCATTGACTTAGTTCCATTCATCACCCTTCATACCTTTTAGGTCATTCATTTCATGCTACTTGAAACTCATTCCAAGAAGAGGAAGCATATGGATCCTAATCTTGCCACCAGCTCTTCCAACCCAACAATGGATCCTAACAATGCCATGGTCTCTTTTGACCATCAACATCAAGTGCAAATCAAACAAGTATGGGCTGATCCAGATCAGGTCCCTACCCCTATTACTATGGAAGCTTTCATGAGTCAACCTGGACATGTGCGTATGGTCAGTACCATCATAAACCAAAATAGTTTCACCATCCTTGCTAACTATCAATGCGAGGGTATTCCCATTCCACCTGGACTCCTTCCTATTACAAGTGTGATTGTTGTTGCACCAAAAGATCAACCTATTAATTCCTAATACAACCACTAGACTTATATAATCCACAGGAGGTGGTTAAACTATGTCACAAATCCCAAGGGGAGCGCTGACCATTTTTCCAACAATCTCCCCCTTAGCATTACCCGAGGGGATTCAAACATGTGACCAAGCTCTGATACCACTTGTTACAACTGTGATTGTTGTTGCACCAAAAGATTGACCTATTAATGCCCGATACAACCACTAGACTTATAGAATCCACATGAGGTGGTTAAAACATGTCACAAATCTTGAGGGGAGTGCAGACCATTTTTCAAACACTTCCACCCAATATAACACATCCCATACATATCCTAGGTGACATGTTTCAGCCTGTAGTGCAAGAAATCGTTGATCCAAGCCTAAGAACATCCCAAGTCGCCTTAGTCATACCCCACTTACTCCAACTAGCCACCACAAAACCCATTGTACACACTACAATGTAGTTAGCTCCATTATCCTTTATGGGAGCTCCATCCTCTAACCTCCCACCACCTCCAGTTTCTTAACCAATTCAACACATCATTACCCAAGCCACACAAGCCACTATTGACCAATCAGCTACTACCTAGCCAATTTCAACCCAACCAATTATTTCACAACCAATAGCTACACAGGCCACGAATCCTTCCACAAAAAAATCATTACCTCCACCCATTCCTCCATTGTAGCAACAACAACCACAATTCACCACATACATGCAACCCACAAGAGCCTTAAACCAGCCGTTGTTCTCTCAAGGTCCAATATTCCATGCCCAACTAGCAATGCCATCCCAAAATGCTCTAGCAACCCAACCTAGTATCCAAGCACAACCCAATGCATCCACTTTGTAGCAGGCTTCCCAAGCCTTCAAAACCTCACAAGGTGTCGCATCCTCCATTTGGCACAATTTCTAGGCCTCTTTACAAGCCCTTGGGGTTCCCACGCATTTAAAAAATAAAAATCCTCCTACCTCCTGATTGCAGCAACAATTCTTCAAACCCTTTGCACAACCAATGCAACCTCAGCAACCCAAATTCACCAATTACTTGCTCATGTCGCCATCTGCAGTAGCACAAACCATTTCACCTCCCCAACAACCAAGTACTTCCACATGGATCAACTATATGCATGAATTTGGGTCTTTGTTCCTGCAGCTGCAAACACACACACTTCAATGAGACTTTACGTGGTTAGTGGGTGAGAAAATATGAAATCAAAATGAAAATACACAACCAAACTAACCGACATCGACCCATTGCCTTCTAGTAGGTAGTAGTATAGATTTTTCTCTCAGGTCATTGCAAAGTCCAGTGACTACACACTGTTCTAAATGAAGGATTTGAAATCTACAGCTAAATGATCTAAATGATTATGCAGATGCGGTTTGTGGTAAATCCAAGCTAATTAAGAATTCATTTTAGAAGCACCAAATTAAATGTGTAAGATTCGTTTTAAACCCAAAATCAAATGTGCTCTAAATTATGAGTTTGCATGCTTTAACAAAAGAAAACTAACAATTAATAAAGCTAAACAAGTTGAAAGCTAAGAATGCACGAAAGCTAGCATAAAAATTGCATAATAATGATAGAAAAAGTTAGGATTCTTTGTGAAGGAAATAAGCTTCTATTTTATATAAAATCTCTATCGAATCAACGGTTGAGATCAAAAGAAAAGAGTGGCTCAGATTTGATTTGAGGAAGCACAATCCATGTTCAACCAATTTGATTGGTTGAAAGATTCAGTTGACTAAACCGACTGATCAGTCTTTTTGGAAACTTCCATATTCTGTTCTCAGTCAACTGAAATGTTTCTAAAATGATAAGATAATAATTATTTAACTGAGTGGAACTGGAATGTTTCCAATTTGATGATTAGTTAACTGGATTTGATGATGTTATATGTATTTTTAAAGATTTAGTTGATTTTAAATGCCCTAGAGTCTGTACACATCCTCCATTCTCCATTCTTCTTTGGTGCTAATATTGCTGGTACAGCACAGGGACTCAGACTCTCTCGGATCAATCCTTTCTGCAACAACTCATGTACTTGTCTGTTCAACTCCTCACTTTCTGTAGGTGTCATTCTGTGTGCTGACTTATTCGGCAAACTCACTCTTGGAATCAAGTCCATCTGATGACTGATCTTTCTGACTGGTGGTAATCCATCAGGCACATTATTGGATATAATATCCTAAAACCCATTCAACAAATCTGCAACTTCTACAGGAACATCTTCTACTTCTTCCTTACCAGCTTTTGGAATTAAAGCAAAACATACATGCTCATGCCTCATACCATCTAGGAACTTTCTTCCATCAACAAAATTTATTCTTGCACTACCACATACCTTTTCTTCTGTGTCATTCAATGGCTTAAGCTTATGTCGCATTCCATCCTTTGTCACGGAATAGGTATTCGCACGACCATCATGTACAGCACATCTGTCAAACTGCCATGGTCTACCCA
>MU224564.1:4899837-4912934 GCA_018584345.1 Thuja plicata | reverse complement strand
GGAATTCAATTTTGTTTGGGTTGGATAAGGAATAGAGTTGTGTTGATTAGACTTGATAGGGAGAAGCCCTATAATACCTTTTGTATGGATTAGGCCTATGTGAATACAAGGTCAATTTGTTGGAGAGTTAGAAAGGTAAGGTGTACTCATGGGTGGGATGCATGCTCCAACAAGATTGTTCATAAGAATGGGTTATTGATGCACTGTCCCTTTGTACATGGTCTTCTTGTGTGGCCACTTCTTGGGGTCACTTTGGTGCAAAGTTCACACAACTAAAGTGTGACTTTCCCCTCCTCTGTTAATTGGATGATGTCCTCCAACCCTTTCTATCCACAACAGAGTAATTTACAATTCCCTGACTTGACAAGTCATTGAATCCCTTCTGCACAAGGTGATTCTTGTTAACTGACCCTCCTTGAGTCTCTTATTTGATAGTCTTCCTAGGGATACTCTCCCTTTACCCAAACATTAAAAGGATGGCTAAGTTGTAGTGGACTACAACAAAGGAGGGAAAGAAATATACCATGACATCAGAAGGTTGGAGGAATTAATGATCCAAAACATTCATTATCTATAGCTGCCAGGTACAAGGTATGACATGACCACCAAATTGTTTCTCTTTAGAATGAATAATTTGGGATTTTGTTTGTTTTGAATATTGCAAACACTAATTAGAATCCATTGCTCTATTTTCCAATAAATTTATATCTCCATGCCCTCAAATCTGGAGGCTTAGAAGCGGAGTAGAAGATTGGAAAACAACTTGAAACACATGATAAAGAAAAGAAAAGAGAGTGGATCATTTGGGGATGATCTTCTTGGCTTGATGCTCTTTGAAATAGAGATTGTTTCTTCAGATGACAAGAATTTCAGATACACAACACAACAAGTGATGGATGAGTGCAAAATATTTTTCTTGGTAGGAATAGAAACCACCAGTTTTCTTCTATCATGGGCAATACTACTTCTGGCACTCCACCAAGATTGGCAACAAAAAGCCCATGAAGAAGCCATTGAAATATGTGGAAATAGTAATCCCACCATGGATTGTTTAGGAAATCTCAAAATTGTAAGTATGATAAACAAATTTTGGGTAAGGAAACTTTCCCAAGAGAAACATTTTTGAATTAATTTAGAAAATTTGGTTTTTTGACAGATTGGGATGATACTAAATGGGACACTAAGATTGTACCCACCTGGAGCAGGGATCATGAGGCAGGTATTCAAAGACTTAAAATTAAGAGATGATTTTACAGTTCCCAACGGTGTGAATGTTGTTGTAGATATAATATCAATGCACAGGGATCCCAGATATTGGGGAAGTGATGCAAATGAGTTTAGGCTAGAGCTTTTCAGAGATGGATTGAGCCAAGCTACAAAAAATCATCTGTATGCATTCATGTTGTTTTTTGTACACAAATTAGTCCTTTAGGTTTTAGTTCATTCTTATAATAGTGAGATTCTACTCTTCAACTTACTAGATAGTTCATTATCTACCCCAAGCATTCTAATATCTACGGAGTTGACAATAATTAAAAATACCTTTAATGATTATCATCATGTCATGAGAAGACACATTCTCCAAGGTCAACCCCTATAAATATGTACCAAAAATTGAAAACAAAGAGAAGGTCTTTAGTATGCATATTTAGAACCCCTTTTAGTGTATAGTTGAGATGTGCTTCTATTAATTGCTTTTTAATGTCATAGGATGAAATAATTCCAAATGATTCCTTTCTTGTACTTGATGGTTATATTAAATTGTCTTAATTGTCTTTAAATACAAGCAAAACATCAAACCATGTAAAAGGTGTTAGGTCAATTGAAGACAAAAAAATGTGGATGAAGCTAGGTATCTAAAATTTGAATTTGAATTTTTGAAAAGAAAGGGACAATTTCATAATTGTCCAAATGTCTCAACATAGACAAATAGCTAGATCTAAAAGACTAACAATTATATGAAGATAGGTGTATAAATAAATGTGATGTAGATAAGTCACGCATTGAAAACTATGTATAAACAAGAAAATAAGACAATATATAAAGATATATTATATTAAGATGAGTAAAAAATTAAAAAAATAAATCTTACTGTACACACAAAATCTTGTCATTTGTCACTGTATAGATATACAAGAAAATAAAGCTAAATATAAAAAGATATGTGCGTACTGAGATGAATAAACAATTAAGAAAATACATCATAGATGCCTAAAATTTCTAATGTTCATGACAATATGTCTTGATAGCTTTTGGATTCAACTATGTGAACTATTTTTTACCATGAATATTTGGGATCATGTTCCATAATCCATCACCAGGATCCTGAACAATCTTGACCATGAATGTTTCAGATCATGCTCCATAATCTATCACCAGGATCCTGAACATTGTTTACCATGAATTTTTCAGATCATGGAGCATGATCTGAAATATTTATGGCACAAATTGTTCACACAATTAAATTCATATCTTCATGGTGGATCATGGAACATGATCTGAAATGTTGATGATACAAATTATTCACACAGTTAAATTCAAAAAATTAACAAGACAATATACATTGTACAATACAATATACTCATCCAGATGATGATTCATGAAACATGCTCCAAAATTTTGATAGTAAAAGTTGTTCCAAAAAAACAAAATACATCTTACTCCACACAAACTCTTACCACTACTAAAGGATATCTTTCTCCATGAAGCATGGAGACATATGATTACTTGACCGTACAAATGGAACTGAGAAAGAAGGACAATAAAATAAATAGAGAAAATAGAATATCTAAAGGAAATGAATAAATATTCATTGGCTTGGATCACCTATAGTCTGTCATGTCACTCTAGTGCACCAGGTGGAAAGAGGAGGGCAAGTTTGAGCTCTACTCTGCCTGATTGTTAGACAAACTATTTGTACAAAAAAGTTGTTTTTATTAATATAAAAAATGGCTCTGTGTATTTTGTTTTGTTGTATGGTTTGTGTTGATTAGACTCTATTCTAATCTAACGTTTTTATAGTCTTTTATATTTTTGGTTCTTGTTTGAAATATAATGCTTAATTTCAGAAGACTGCAAATGAAATTTTGATTGGATTAAGCTGAAAGAGTTCGACTGGAGTAAGGTTTGTAATGATGATTATGGTGGAGACTTCTTAATAATATAATTCTGGTTGTGAAAAAAAAAGTTTACTTAATGTGATCAAGTGTATACTATTCAATTTATTCTACAACTTACTATGAATTACTGTACAAATAAGTTAGATCTCCCTTGTTTCAATAATAGAATAGCTTAGATTTCAAGGGGTAGATTTTTTTTTTAATAAATTATCTTTTGTTTTACATGGTTAAAACACACGGATAAGGACCTCTGTCTGCAACTAAATTTGTACCGAATGTCAATGGAATTTTGTCACAAGATGGTCGTTTATACAAGCCTACCCAGATAGAGGTAATTAATTATTTATAGTACTATTGGATTGCATATCATGTCAACTTTTGGTGATTAATCATCATTGTTTACTATACCCACTCAAAAGCTTCACTAATATCTCTTCCCAACCATCCGCACAAAGTGAACAGGAATCCCCATGCATTTGAACTTGTAGATACATAATGCTCTAATAACCTTTTAATCCACACACAGATTTCATAAGCACCAATATTCAAGAAAACTGTAGGAAAACCAGGTAAAATGTTCAAACAATAAAAAGAGGCATTTGAAAGTTGTAAAGAGAAATTTGAGAAATCCTATGATTCACCAAGAGTCGGCAAATGAGAGGAAGGTTATTATCATCTAATGAATGAATGAAGTTGTTTATAATCTATATGAACCCAACAAAACACCAAGAAAAATAAAAGAGATTTGTCAAACATTGTTAATAGGAAAGCTTTTTTGGTTACCAGATGTACATTATAATGGGATACCAATGTGATCCAATATCATCCATGTTCAGGTTTGAAAAAAGATGGCTAATTTGTTTTGTTGCCCATTGTGGCTGGAGAATCAACTCTATGTCGGCTTAATACCATGTTGATGGTTGTAATCCACTGATTTATTGTAGGCATGCCAACAGAGTGGAATTGATAAGCCTGTTGACTTTCCATATTGCAGGTGTGCCAACAAAGTGGAATTGATAAGCTCATTGACTTAGGGTTTGGAATTGGCAGCAATGATTTTTATATGATGAGATTTTTCATTCATAAACCAAAGAAAAATGAAATGTTATCAACTAAAGGGAAGTAAATGTCATGATACAGTTACATCATGCGTTAGGGCAGTGAAATTTGAAAGAGCAATCATATTGTTCTCAAAAAATTTTGTCATATATATATAGATAGACCATATAAGAACATTTACAGTTAATGGTGCAATAGAATGAGGGTTAGAGCCCATTTTACGCTCTCAAACCCTAATCCTCATTCTATTGCACCAAATCAGAGAACAAAGGAAAGCAATAAAATACCTGCAAACCTAGAGAAGAAATGTCAGTGAAACCCAAAACAATAATGGTACAGAGTGACGATGCCTTTTCAGAAAACCCTACAACCCAATGGAGATCACTAGTTTCGCAAACCCCATTCTCCACTACCAAAGAGGTGAACCATGAAATGAATCTTTCATCTTTGAATGGAGAGGCAGGAGGAGCTCTGTATTAAATGCTTGACCCCTCTTTCTCTATTTGGAGATCTGTACTGATCTTGAGCTGCCAAACAACACTTGGATAGACAGACTAGTTAGGGGAATTCTCTCTAGGGATAGGGGATTCATTCAAGCATCTTGATTCAACTTTATCCGAGTGACATCCTGCCGCTTATGCATGCACTTTTACAACTCGACAGAGATCATTGCAAACCCCATTCTGCGTATGCAATCCGCAAAACTATATTCTGCCCTAATTTCACCAATACCCACGGACCCGACAAATTATAAAATGGGGTTGAAAAAACAAAAACCTGCATTTGAAATCTAATTCCACCTATTGGGTGGGAAGATGGTGCACCTCATTTTTTAGCCAAATTCAAATTTTCAAGTCAAAAACTGGAATTGTGTTTTGGCGAACCAAACAACAGATTTGCCCTAAAAGTGGAAGTGGCACTTCCAATTCTGCCCCAATTCTGGCAAACAAACGGGGCCTTATAGAAAATCTATGTTGAATTGATGGTCGAGATCGAAAGAAAAGAGTGGTACCGATTCGATTTGAGGAAGCACAATCCATCAGTTGACTTAACTGACTGATCAGTCTTTTTGAAAATTTCATAATATAAATGTCGATTATTAAAAATTTAATTGATTTTAAATGCACATTTATTTTTATTATTTAATTTAATTCCATTTTTATTTAATTTTATTATTGTATTTTTAAAAATTAATATTACTATTGCATTTTAAAAATTAATAATTAAATAAAAATTAATAATTAATTAATCAAATAAGATAATTAATACAAATGTTCACGATTATTTCATATTACAAATATTTTTAAATTTTAAATACAAGTCCCCATTGCACAAAATTTGGCATGCACTCTCCACGTAGAGAAGTAGGAACGACACCCCTTTCAAACTTTATTCATAACCAATTGATATATCTCACTTTCTCTTATTTGTACTCTTCTACTTCCTTCTCACGCCATGCATGTGGGATAAACACCCCACTTGCATAAATGAATGTGAACGTTTGATTGCAGAAAAGATAGTTGGTTATCAAAATAGTTCAATCCATTGTTACTCTCTAACAATTGTAGCAGTGATCAAAATCTCTTAACAGAGTGGACTTAACAATCTTTTGTAAATTCTCTCACAAGGTGACATTTCTACATTGAAGTGTTAGAAGACCTCTAACAAGGGCTTTCCTTATAGGGTGATTAAATCCTCTAACAAGGTCACACCTAACAGTGTGTTATTTTAACCTTTAACATGGTTAGCTCCTAACAAAGCTCACTTCAGAAGAGTGAAAAACAATGACTAGTTGCTATTGGTGGTTTTTCCCATATTGGATATCCACGTTAAATCTTGGTGTTATCTGTGTACATTTCATTTTCTACATGGTTTATGTTTCTTCAATTAATTACTAAAGATAATCATAGTTAATATCTTAAGATTTTCTATGTTAACCGAGTGACAGTGAAATATCTATGTTAACTAAGCAATAATATCAAATTTGTTTAAGACATCTAAGGGACTTGGATTTTTTTTTGTGGTAACTGATTCACCCCTCCCATCTCAATTACTCAACTCATTTCCAACACTTTGATCCTATTGAGGAGAGTGATCATGCAATTAATCTTCTCTTTAAACTCATTCTAATAGATATTTGATGGAAATCTAGTCATTGCAGTTTTGATATTTGAAAGATAATTAGTATCGATGATATTCTTAAATTCTTCCTCATTTTGATTATAACAAGATTTGTCATTTTCAATTATGATATTGACATGTGCAAGAGGAGCTAGAATCTCAAATATTTTATCAATGTTCTCTGGATCCAACCTGATTATCACCTTACCATCATTATCTTTGATGGTCCTTTTTCCTTGTCAAACTAAGATGCACGAGATAGAATCAACTTTGGTTCTAAGGTAGCCACTAGAATATTATACCAAGTGTATGTTACTTTTGAGGAGATGATGCCTAGTGTTGTTAACTACTTCTTTGTCCTTTCAATGACCTATGACATGTCAACATGTTCTACCTCAATGTCCTTGATCTCTTAAATGTTGGAAACCACAAAAGGAAATGAAATTATGTTCTGATACTTTTATTAGTTTCTTGTCATCTTCTTATCCTATGAGGTAGTCAATTCTTCAAACATTAAAATAGTATTTGTGAAGATAAGATGAAATGACTACAACATTAGCATGTCTGGGCAAGTGACTCAAAGCTCCATCATATTCTTCATAAAATGGAGGTGTTAAAAAATCAAATATAATGCCTTGATTCATCAAATTGGGAAGAATGTGTGTGCATATGGATTAACACGGGAAGGGACAAAAATGATATACGTGTGGGGTCACAATTGAAATTCCAATCTTGAGGACTGAATTGAAAGTGCACAAAAGAGATGTAAAGGTTTAAAAGTGTGGAGAAAAGGTTTATGAGTGTGATTAGGTCTAAGAGAACTAATTGAAAGTGGGAAATATGATGATTATCAATGTAATTGGGTATCCAAGACCTTATTATAATTTTGTAAAATAATATAGTGAACCCTTGCACTTAGGTCTTAGAGACCCGATTGCAAGAAAGAAAATGTGTAAAATAATTGTAGTTGGCTCCTAGAGACCCAATTGCAAGTAGAAAATGAGATAATTCTTACAATCATGTCCTAGAGATCCAATGGAGAATGGAGACTTGCAATAAATTAAGTGTAGTCAGGTGCTAGAGACTCGTCTACAAGTCTTTATTGAAAAAACAAGGTAAAATACCTTGGAATTGGGTCTCTTGGGCCCAATTACAAGTGAACATGTATTGGAATCTTGCAGTTACACCTTTGAGACTTGATTGCAAGGTTTTAACAACTTTCAATATTTAGGGAAATCATTGATAAGTGTAGTCCTTGTAATCGGGTGTTGCATACCTAATTAAAAATTAAGTAATGGTGATTCAATCTAACACGGGATCAGGGTTTAGAAACCTAATAATGCTTTACAAATAGAACATCAATCTAAAAGAAATGAAGAGATGACCTTGGACATGAAAAAAAAATAAGAGGGTTTTGAAAAACCCAAAACTGAACAAGAAACATAAAAAAGCCTCAATGGGAAAGATAAAACTTAAACAAATCAAAATGACCACAAATAAAATTACAACTGATCCAAAAGTAATAAGTCTGCTTGAGAAGAATCTCCAACACCAAACAATAGTCACTAGAGAAAATAGGATGACCAAAAGTTGATACAAAAATGTTTTACAAACTCCAACTCAATTTTTTATAGTTGATTAGAAGAGTTTAAAACTAAATTTATTTACCACTTAGTGGTAATACATTCTCATAAAATTGTATTAAGGTCTATTGGACCTAATTGTAATAGGAAATACTCTAGTCTTGTAATTCAGGTGTCTAGACCTAATTTGCAAGACACTATGTAATCAAATTACAATAGTGGGTCTAAGACCCGATTTTGCAAAAAGAACTAACTTTAGGACATTAAAATTAACCAGCATAAAAAACTAAGGGCTTCAACCTCTAACGAAAAATGACTTGATGAAAAAATGCTCAAGAATACATAACTCATACCTTGATAAGCATGCCTCAGAGTACATGGGCTACAAATTGGAAAAATATTCATAGGCGTTATCCCATGATTTTGTTGAGATGAAATTGGGGACAACACTTATAATCATATGTGAGAAAATTAATGGATCATAATGGTCTAAATACTCTTTGAAAAAAAATATTTTTTAAGTCTTGTTACCTTGAATGAGAGTTTTTACCAATAAAATATGAATTAATCTTTATCAAAAACTCTCTTTTGAGTTTGAAACGGGAAACAAATGCGATCTTTTAAATTTAAAAATGAAATAATGATATAGTATTTAAGGTTTAATACCAATTTATGGTGTCAATGTTGTTCTTTAAATAGTTTTATAAAAAGGAATGAGATTATTTGGGCTACTAAATACTTTAATTAGGTAAAATTTATGTTTGAATTTTGTTGTTATTTCTATGGTTAAAAGTTTATATTAGAAGTTTGCTAAACAAAAAGTATTCTCCTATAGTGGAACATAGAATTGTTCTTTTGTACAAGGAAATAAATATTCATCTTGATAGTTGGGCCTACAATAACAAACTAGCAATGTTACAAGCACTTTTGAAACATTTAGTAGATTATAATAACTCTTGCTTAGTCAAACCCAAAGATAACTCTTAAAAAATAGTATAGATAAAAATTAACGATCAAAACATATTTGTTAAAATAAAAATTAACAATCAAAACATATTATAAATCAGAATTATTAAATAGCTAATTATATAATATTAAAATATATTTAAATTTTACTTTCAATTTCTTATTAGTGTATGCCATGAACTTCAAGTATAGATACATGTATTAATATGTATACACTTATTCAACAATCAAATACTTCATGATCTTTAAAAGACACAATAAAAACTTACTCTTTAAAATTATATTTAAATAAAAATTAAATATAAACCAAATACGCCATGCCCATCTCATTAAATAAAATGAGTGTCTCAATATAATATTGGAGTACTTTCAAGAACCATACCAACCAGAAATCCATATCCCATCTCTAAAACCCGAAGAGATTTTCGATAGTAACCTTAACTTCGATTATTTCATAATATAAATATTTTCAAATTTGAAATGCAAGTCCCCCTTGCACAATTTAAGACGTGCACTTTCACGTAGAGAGGTAGGCACAACACCCCTTTCAAACTTCTTCATCACGTAGTAATCGTTCTCACTTTCTCTTATTTATAGTGTCCTACTTCCTCCTTACGCCATACATGTGAGATAAATACCCCATTTGCCTCGCTTCGATATCGCTTTTCATTCCATAAATGAATGTGAACGTTTGATTGCAGCGACAAGTCAAGTAACATCATCCACAATTGCCACGGCATTTCATTTCATTTTATTTATTATTGGTTGGGAAAATTGGAGGAGATTTCCTTTTCTTTCACATCGGATGTTCTTTCTAATTTTCTTCAGACTTTACTTTGTAATAAATAAATCCGAGTCAATGTTTTGCCGTGAAGACTGGGTTGAATGAATCTGAAAATGGTTTCTGCAATATTGAAGATATATCCGGTTCGTGAATTTCGTGGTCTCCCCTTTACATTGTTTCGATTGCGATCAGTTTGGAAAATTACATAATCCACCGGAATTTGAGTTCACATTCGACGTCATTTCTGACTACTTTGAAAAATTAAATACTTCCGTTCCTTTTGGTTCACATTACACACGGTTTCTACTGTTGTTTTTTACTCATATTAGTTTAAAATTGAATGGTGCAAATGTTTGCCACCATTAAATAGAATAAGTCATTGTGAGTCAGATTTCAAATCGTATTGAATGATTACAATGTTTGCCGTGATAAAAGGATTGGGTCCCCAGTCAATGTGATATGATTAAATTTTTATATTTGGTTTTTTATTATTTTAGTGTACAAATATATTTTGATTATTTTTAAAATAATAAATTTGATGTTTTAAAATTAAAATTAAATTGTTTAATTTGAGTTTATGTTTTGTTTTTAAATTATTATAGTCAATAAAAGGACAATTTATTTTAAATTACAATCTATAATAGTGTATTTAAATTTTATTTTTTTAAGAATATATATGAAAGAGAGAGAAATAGAGAAGGATATAGGGGAGACAAAGGGGTGAGGAAAGTGGGCACTCTTTTTGAGCTCATATAGAGCTGAATTGCAAAAAGATAAAAATTGTTACATCAACACATCCTCGAACAAGAAAAATATTTAAAGCTTTCTTGTTGTCCTTGAACTTAGTCTATAACACTATTGAATTAGTTCAAGTTCAATAGATTCTCCAAAGTATTTTGTAAACACTGCTACTTTATTAATGCAAGCATAAAATAATTTTAGATGGGACTACGATTTTTGTAAGAGAAGGCCACAATAGTATTCTTATTCAACTGATTTATATAATTTTAAAATATATCAATTTACAAAATTTTAAAACTTACAAAAAAAATATAATTTAGAGCTTGCAAATTAATACATTCATTCTATTGAAAAAGCTATGACCCATTTAATTGAAAATATTATTCATCTTATACTTAATATTTTATAATATTTTAAAATCTAATTAATTAACAATCATATTCATTTCCTTACAGTACTATAATTTAACATTTAATTAATTGAAAACCAAATCCATTTCCTGCATTGCCATATTTTAGAAGATATTAACACATACGGTTCCATTTCTTCCTCTTCATAAACCAACTGTTGAAAGATCTGTACTATAGAGAAATCTGGCAATTCTTCTGTAATATTTTGTTTAAGGAAAATGAGATTTTCTTTAGCCTAAATTTAGCAGCAAATAAAAATAACTAGAAATTTAATAGAAATTTGAAACAATTAAAAACTCAGTAGTAATTATGTATCTTTAAATTAAGTGATTCATATTGAAAGTCAGCTGAATTCAGTGATTCATATTGAAAGTAAGCTCCATAAACATTACAATATATATTTCCATGAAAACATAAAAGTTTTTAATTATATTGAGGAAGTCTTGAGACACAGATTATAGAAAAATTCACGTATGAGCCAAACATAACAAACGGCAGTAGGGAGAGACAAGACTCGGCGAACAACACTATGACAATAGACGACAAACCTGACCAACAAAATGGCTAACTTACATAAAGGTTTTGCCTCCTTTATTTAATCAAAACAGAGTTTGCATATATAAAATCTCTGTTTGATCTTTTTAAGACATGGTCTACAATATTTCAATTTTGAAGACTTCCATAGATATAACCCCTGATCTAGCTAGTCACAAATATACTAAAATGTGGAGCTTTCGGTCTCTGATGCCAGCTCACAATTAGTTATTGCACCTCTGTCACAAAGTAAATTGGATATTGTGGGCATTAACTTGGGTGAAGAAGAAGTGTCGGTGCTGAAATCCTGACGAATATTCTTCAATAGTCTGGACACAGCTCTCATAGTGGGTCGAGCTTCAGGTGAATGACTTGAACACAGCAACCCAAGTCGCATCAGTGAAATGAGACATTCTTCTTTTTCTTTGGCAGCCCCTTCCGTTAACAAGCTTTTATCAACTACCTTTAATGCCCTGTCTGGAAATGCCCCTTTCACCCAGTCATGCAGGTTCAGATCACCATCAAACAGATCATCAGTTGGCCGCTTCCTTGTCAGCATTTTCCAATAACAAAATGTCATAGCTATAAACGTCTCCTTGGGAAGAGATCTTGGCACAGTATCCATATTCTGCAGTCAAGCCAATGATTATAGTTGTTTCCTCCATTATACCACAGAAAGCCAAACAATTTATAATAAATATATTTAAAAATCCATACCTGGTGCGATGTAGCCCACTAAACCTTTTAAAGCTATCGTTGAAGTTACTGAATTGTCCGTGATTCATCCCATCAATCTGGATATCCCAAAATTTGAAAGAAGGGTTGTCATGCTTTCATCTAAAAGAACATTGCTTGGTTTAATGTCACAGTGCACTATCTGCACAAAGCAATCAAAATGAAGATATTCCACTGCATTGGCTATATCAATGGCTATGTTCAGCAGTGTTTCCAGTCCCAATCTACAAGTGCCTTGATACAAATACTTCTCCAAGCTTCCATTAGAAAAATACTCAAAGATTAAAGCTTTGAAGTTAAGGTTGGAACATGTGGTTATGATTCTTGAAAGATTCCGGTGTCGAGCCTTCTGCAACACCCTACATTCTGCTCTAAAACTCTTGTCTGATTGGTCAAGCATTAAATTGAGAACCTTCACGGCAACACGGGTACCATCAGGTAAAAATCCTTTGTACACTGATCCGAAGCTGTTTGTAGCTAACAGATTGGAGCTGTTAAGTCTATTGGTTGCTGCGAGAAGCTCTTCATATGAGATCAGTGGATACTCCAACTTTTGAAGGATTTTGTGAATTGTTTGTTTAAATTCTGCTCTATTATGCAAGTTCCTTATCCATACAACTCCCAAAACCAGGCAACAAATTATAAAACCAACAACAGTACCTACTACTCCCAGTACTTTCATTAGAAATGTAGAAGTACTTTCATTAGAAATGTAGAATGGCTTTTCTCTATTGTAGTCACCGTGTTGTCTACTAATTCATTGTTTGACAACTCCAAATTCCTGATTCATTTTACAGACTGTGGAATATTTCCTGTTAATTTGTTGTTTGACAAGTCCAACCAGTCAAGGTCATTCATTTTCCCTAAACATTCTGGAATGTTTCATGTTAATTTGTTGTTTGACAGGTCCAACTAGTCAAGGTAACTCATATTTCCTAAAGATTTTGGAATGTTTCCTGTTAATTTGTTGTTTGACAGGCCCAACCATTGAAGGTAGCTCATATTCCCTAAAGATTCTAGAATATTTCCTGTTAATTTGTTGTTT
>MU224564.1:4876758-4899101 GCA_018584345.1 Thuja plicata | reverse complement strand
AGATATGCCAAATTTGGGGCATTTGCAATTGAAGAAGGAATAGTTCCAGTCAAGCTGTTATTTTCCATTCTTAAGCTAAATAAATTTCTAGAGAATTTCCTAGGTATCTCTCCGGAAATTTGGTTAAAGGAAAGGTTCACATCCTCCAGATTGCTTAAAGAGAAGAGCAGGGGAGGAATAAACCCTGTCAAATGATTGCCACTTAGATCAAGTGTTCGCAAATTGTTCAAAGATGACAATTGGTGAGGAATAGACCCTGACAGATGGTTGCCGCTTAGATCAAGGGTTTGCACATTGCTCAGAGAACACAATGGCAGAGGAATAGATCCTGAGAAATTATTGGAAGAGAGATGCAGAATTGTCAAATTGGCGAAGCTACCAATAGACTCAGGGATTGGGCCATCTAGGTAGTTGTAACTGAGATCAAGAAGTTGAAGGGCTGACAGCTTACACACAGATTGCCAAATACTAGTGTTATCAATATAAAACTTGAATAAGGTGAGTTCAAAAACATCATCACCCCCATTTTCACTGCAACTTACGCCATGCCATTGGCATGGTGTGAAAAAACCTATTGCAGTCATTGATTATTAATCTCCTATCTTATAAAGATTATTTAACTGCTGAAAATAAATTCACAGCTTATATCAAAAAATAACACAACTGCAACTTCACCAAAAAATACGGAAGGAAATATGCAACACAAAGAACACAATATTTTTGGACAATTGTCCTTGAAAAAACCCCGAAGGGAAAACCAGTACTGCAGATGAGAAATATATATTAATCTTCAGCAAATTAAGAGATACAAAATTCCTTGCCTCTCACTGGAAAAACTCAGACAATCTCCTAACTCCTCCTACTAATATTCCTCCACTGCTATCCCCAACGCTATCAGTGCACCCTTGCTAACACTGCAAGACTGTTTTCTATCATTGCAAACTCATTTGCTAACACTGCAAGACTGTTTGCTATCACTACAAACTCATTTGCTAACACTGTAAATGCTCTCCAACTTGTGTTGGTGTGATGTGATTGATGTCTCTCCAAATGCCCCTAGACCCCCTTTTATACTACCCTCGTTGGTAAACCAATGACCGAGATCAATTCTCAATCAACGACTGAGATAAATTACAACCCAACAACCAATCAAAAAATTAATTGCAAGTTGTTGCAAGTTGTCACCTAGGGGAATCAAACAAACAAATAATTAATAATTAATTAATTATTGTTAGCAAGTGGTGGGATAGCTGTCCAAGCTAACAAACTAACACTCCCTCTTAGCGAGGAAGTTATTTTGCAGGACACCCAACTTATCTCTGAAGAAGATGAATTTTTCCTTCGCCAATGCCTTTGTTAGAATGTCTACTACCTACTCCTCTGTAGGTATGTACTATAGCAGAACAATCCCCCATTGTACACAATCTCTGATGAAGTGATACCTGATGTCAATATGTTTCGACCTATCATGAAACACCGGATTCTCAGTCAACTTGATGAAACTCTGATTGTCACAGTGTATCACTGTAGTCTCAACTCTCTGACCAAACAAGGCCACTAGCAACTTCCAAAGCCATATAGCTTCACATGTTGCCATGCTAGCTACAATGTATTCTGACTCTATAGAACTCAGAGCCATAGACTTCTGCTTCCTGTTGAACCAAGAAACAACTCTTGATCCCAAGCTGAAAGAACATCCAAAAGTACTCCTTTTGTCCATTGTATTACCTACCCAATCTGCATCAGTATAGCCTATCAACTTGATTCCTTCACCTCGAACATATCTGATCATATACAAATCTCTCTTCAATTTGCACACGTGGGTCTCTTTGCTATGTGCTACAAAGCCTTCTGGTTGTTCTTTGTATACATCCTCCTTTAACTCACCATTAAGGAATGCTGTCTTGACATCCATTTGATGGATTTGCCATCCCATTTGTGCTGCAAATGAGATCACAGCTCGTATAGAAGTATACCTAGCCACTGGAGAAAATGTCTCCTCACAGTCTATTCCCTCTTTCTGAGAGAACCCCTTAGCCACAAACCTTGCCTTGTATTTCCATGCTACCATCTGCATCATGCTTGATCTTGTAGATCCAGGGTGATCCAACCGCTGCCCTATCTATTGGTCTAGGCACTACCTCCCACACATCATTCTACATTATTGAGGTATATTCCTCAACCATCGCATCTCGCCAAACCTAAAGTTGTGTAGCTTCCTGATAACTGGAAGGCTCACTACCTACCAACTGACTAACTAAAGCCACATAGTCATTAAACTTGGCTGGTTGTTTCCTTGATCTTGTACTCCTCCTAGGAGTTCCCACAAACTCCTGAGTATCTCTCTATTGAACCTCACGGTTCCAGCTGCCAACTGTAGAGGATGAAATATCAACCTCCATATCTTCTTGATGCATTCCTTGTTGCACTAGTTTCTCCATACTCTGTGAACTCTCACCACTTGAGCCTTCACTTGTACTAGTAACTGTACTTGAGCTTTGTTACCCTTGACTCGGTTGAGCTACCCTTGGAGCTTCTATTGTCTACTTACTCTGATCTTCTGCTGGCAAATCTCTAGACCTTCTAAATGCCTTGTCCTCCATGAACTTGACATCACACTGAACAATGATCTGTCTGGTCCCTGGAATGAATATCTGATATGCCTTTGAGGTTTCACTGTACCCAACAAAGTACCCCCTCTCTGTAGTCTAATCTAACTTGGTACGGGTGTCACCTGGAATATGACAATATGCCAAACTTCCAAATATCCCGAAGTGACTGACATCTGGCTTCTTACCTGTGAAAACTTCCTCTGGTGTCATCTTTCCTAGTACTTTATGTGGAACCCTATTTTGTATGTACACTGTTGTACTGCATGCCTCTTCCCATAAGTAGCAGGGCATATCCTAGTCATGTAGCATAGTCCTTGCTACCTCTGATATGGACCGGTTCTTCTTCTGAGCAACTCCATTCTGCTATGGATTGCAAGGAACAGTCCATTCTCTCTTGATTCCTTCCCTGGTACAAAACTCTCAGAATTCATTTCCTTTGTACTCACCTCCATTGTTTGACCGAAGAACCTTTATCTTCCTTCCTGTGGAGTTCTCCACAAGAGCCTTGAACTCTTGGAAGCAACTGAAAACCTCATCCTTGGTCTTCAAGAAATATATCCAAGTCTTCCTGGAGAAATCATCAATAAAAGTAACATAGTACTCATATCCTCTGAGAGACTTCATCGACATTGGCCCACACACATCTGAATGTACTAGATCAAGAACACCCTCAGATCTGGAATCACTCCTTGGAAAATATGCTTTCGCAAACATCCCCAATACACATCCCTTACACACATCATCATGCTCTGTGCTCACCTCTGGAACACCTGTCACCGTCTCACAAAGTAATCTAAGTGCTCCATGATGAATATGGCCCATCCTCCTATGCCATAGCTCTCCAAGATCTCTAGGGTTACTGCTGCTCACAAGTGCCTTAGGAGTATCAAACTACAATCTATAAAGGCGACCGCTCCTAACTCCAATTGATACTAGCAATTTCCAATCTTTATGATTAATCAAAACATACATCCCTCTAAAGAGAACATTATACCCTTTATCTTGAAGGACAAATACAAAAACCAAATTCATACCTAAGCCTGGCACATGCAACACATCATGAAGAGGAATTACCTTTCCATTCTCCCTCTGAAACTGAACAGGCCCTTTCCCAATTGAGTTGAGTTTGGACAAGTTTCCCAAAGAAATTTGGATACTGGTGTTCTCCTCCTTGTAACTAGAGAAGTACTCTCTAACTCCTATCATATGAAATGAAACCCCACTATCTATGTACCAAACACTCTATGAGGTTGAGCTAATCATGCAAGCTATGAGTGTGAACTCATCCTCCAATCTACTCAAGAGCTCATCTGCACTTGAAGCTGCCACCTGCTTCTTACCCTTCCTTTGCGGGCAATCAATGACATAGTGGCCAAACTCGTGACAACCAAAGCACTTGACCTTGGATAGGTCCTTCTTCTTCTTACTTTGTGAATTTTATCCTTTTCTCGACCCCTTCTTTGCTTTCCCCTTACCCGCTAGGGAAACATTTTCCTGTTCCACCTCACTTTTTTGACTTTTATTGTTGGCACCATTGACAAGACTTAGTCTAAGCTCCTCCTAAGTGAAATCACTCCATAGTCGATCCCAGCTAGGTAAGGTGTCTCGTCCATTAATAACTTGAACAAAGACATCCCACTACTTAGTAAACCCATTTATGGCTATTCTTACTAGCTCATCTTCATCTGGCTTATCTCCAACAGTTTCTAACTTGTCCTTGACAAGTCTAAGCCTAGTGAGGTAACTTGTAACATCTTCTCCCTTGTTCATTCGGGTATTCCTCAACTTTTCTCTAAGAATCAGCTTTCAGTTCGTGGTAGCATTTTAGTACAGATTTAGAATGGCATCCCACATCTTCTTCGTTGTATCTAACTTTGCGATATGTGGAACAATATGGTCCTTGATGCCATAAGGATTATCCTCCTCACCTTGGCATCATCCTTCTTGTATGCTACAAGTAGTACTAGATCTATAGGTACAACTACAGTACAAGTAACATATTCCTTGATACCATTCTCTTCCAGCAATAAACAAATTATGGCTTTCCAGACACCAAAATTTGAGGCACCATCCAATCTGTCCTGATCTCTCAAACCTGCTGAGGCCATCTCAAAGAAATAAAAGAAACAATAACTCGAAAGAGGTCAAACTCAAATTTCTTTCCTTTTCCTAGGGTAAACCTTTTGTACCCTCAACACTGCTCTGATACCATGAGAAAAAACCTATTGCAGTCACTGATTATTAATCTCCTATCTTATAAAGATTATTTAACTGCTGAAAATAAATTCACAACTTATATTGAAAAATAACACAACTACAACTTCACCAAAAAATACGGAAGGAAATATGCAACACAAAGAACATAATATTTTTGGACAATTGTTCTTGGAAAAACCTCGAAGGGAAAACCAGTACTGCAGATGAGAAATATATATTAATCTTCAGCAAATTAAGAGATACAAAATTCCTTGCCTCTCACTGGCAGAACTCAAACAATCTCCTAACTCCTCCTATTGATATTCCTCCACTGCTATCCCCAACGCTATCACTGCGCCCTTGCTAACACTGCAAGACTATTTTCTATCACTGCAAACTCATTTGCTAACACTGTAAATGCTCTCCAACTTGTGTTGGTGTGATGTGATTGATGTCTCTCCAAATGCCCCTAGACCCCCTTTTATACTACCCTCATTAGTAAACCAACGGCCGAGATCAATTCTCAATCAACGGCTGAGATAAATTACAACCCAACAACCAATCAAAAAATTAATTGCAGTTGTCACCTAGGGGAATCAAACAAACAAATAATTAATAATTAATTAATTATTGTTAGCAAGTGGTGGGACAGTTGTCCAAGCTAAAAAACTAACACATGGGTCATAATTAGGACTACAATTGTACACGTCTGGGGATATTGAAAGGCAAATATTCTTCATGACTTCAACTTGTGTGGTATTGAGAGAGAGAGAGAGCGAGAGTGAGAAAGGAGAGAATGAATAAAAGAGTAAACAAAAGAGGAGGAGGATGTGTGCAAAAATACCTCATTGCAGAGTGGCGATGTTCAAAGATGTTGTTGGGACTGTGTGATGCATGGATTTTCATCATTCAAGAGCGGTTATATGTAAAAGCGTCAGATCGATTAAGAATGAAAAATCTAGGAAAAGAAGATAGAATTCTGGTCAACATTAATTGGAATTTTTGGTTCAAATGAAATGTAAATGAAATTCGATGCAGCCTATGGGTCGACTCATTTTGCTCTTTAAAACATGAATTTATGTCGGTGCGATGTGTTCTATTATAAGCAAGTCTTAAACTTTCTCTTGGCTTGTCATTATTTTTTAAACATTTTTATATTGCAGACATATTACAAAATAATAAATGATATCGTTATGCTGAAATTTGGAGACCTATTTTGGGTTTGGTTTAAGAAAATCTCATAATGTAATTATATATAATAAAGCAAAGTATATTTTTTTAATAAAGTTGGATTTATTTATTAATCTTTCATTTATTTTATTTACATACATTTCTAATTGTTTGGTCACATATTATATAATTTCAAACATTTTTTAATTCATTTAACAATTATTATATCTTCGATATCCAAACTTCTATTTCTCTCACAAACATCATTTTTTTCTTGTACTAACTCAATCTCACGAGTATATGAATGATTTATACCCTTTATCTAATCATTCAAATTCAAAAGTTTAAATTCAATTTTTGGTTTTGACCTATCTATTTCCTCTTTCTCATGAGCAAACTTAGTATATGTTTCATGTGATTTATTGACGTCTTCATAAATTTGAAAGCATTGAATAATATTCTTGTTACATCATTGAAAAGACATTGGGATCTCACTCACAATTAAAGGAGCATGTTAGTAACAATTCAATTAATACACCAAAAGTAATCAAAATATGTATAATCAATCTAAAAATATGTCTAAAGAATGTTATTGTTCATCATTTTCGTCCCCATAAAGCTAGTCCTATAAGGGGATCAATTTAGGAAAACATGATTACACCCATCTATGGTTCTCAATATATTACATACATGTATACTACACCCATCCATGGTTCTCATACATTACATGCATATTTTGTTTGGCATAATATTCATGTGCTTGATCCTAATTATGATTCTTTCAGTAGGCATATTCTCATCAAATATTGTACCAAGGGTAACCAAGGTCTATCAAAAGACAATCTTAACCTTAGATACTTTACTTAGAACCTACCTTTTGAATGCCCCTACGAGCTATATCTTTGCATAATAATACTATAGTGAAAATGCACAAATATTTTTGAAATACTTTATTAGACAACATTATTCATGCCTAGACCACTTGCCCTCAACTACCTCGCTTGTTTAGCTAACTTTTATTTAAAACTAAAACGAAAAAATCATCATCATTTTCCCACTAGAAAACCTTTATCTTAAAAGGAAATTTTTTTTTCTTAATTTGAATAGTATATTACCATATCAAAATTGTAAGGGAGGTGGTCACTAGTTGACTTTCCTAATTTTAATATAACTAATAATTATTACACATTCCAATTTGCATTAGAGATATTTGAGTAGGATTAGTGTGATTCTTCTGATCCCTAAAATAGTTGGAAGCACTTCCTAGAATAATGAGGATTCGGTTAATTACATGTGCACAAATTGTTTGGAAAAAAGTAAAGACTTAAAGAAAAAATATATATAAATAAAATGTTATTTTATTTTATTTGAAGGTAATCATATTTTTTATTAGGGGAAAACAAGTTTTGAAGAGGCCCTGAAACCCTATTACAAGAAAACTACCAGCATCAGACTAGAACAAAAAGCTGAACAACAACTCACCATCAACAAACCAAAAAAAATAGAGAAGAGTCAACATACCTGACAACTTACTGCAAATTCTTTAAAATTTCTTAGTTTTCATAAAATATCAATATTAAATATTCAAAACATTATGAACCATGTTTTCTTGAACATTCTTACCTTTACCATGCCTATGAATCTTGGTAGAAGGACTGAGAGTAGGACTCATGCCTATGTCTTGTTGCACCACCACCCCTTTCTTTCCTTTTCTTTTTACATGCATTGCAAGAGAATAAGAGTTTCCTTTCGATAGACCTTTGAGCGCTAGAACCTAGTCATTCAACTATTTGAGCCCTTCAATACTGTTTTGCATAGTTGTTTTGATAATAACCACTACAAACCTCAATTTAACCTACATCTTATAAAGGGACTCTTCCAAGCTAATGATTTTGTCTTCATGATCAACCTTCATAGCCTTAACATTTTTGCAGCAATTTAGATCATCTAGCTAGAATCTCATCCACATTCTCCAAAGTGGGATTTTATTCAAAGTGTCTTATCCCAAAAAAATTTATTAGTGAGGGAATCAACCCTGTCTTTGATCAAATAGACTTTTGGCCATCAGTGAGATCCTTCACAATATTCATCATATCCCTCATTATGGTTGTAGATGACCCCTTCTTTGCCAAGGTTTCCTTCTCAAACTCAACAAGGATATCAATATGAAAGTCCACCCCCAATGGGTCAAGAGATAGAGGTACCATACTAGAGTCACAAATTTCATTCATATTTCTTGTATCTAAATCAATATTCTTTTTAAAATAGAAAAATCACTAAAGGGTTGATAAAAATAGACTGATACGAACTGAGAAAGAGCTGAAATTGATGGAATCAAAAATCTAAAGACAAAACAAATCTGCTCAGAAAATTTTAACTAAAAATGGCTAGGACAGGTTGAAGCTTGACTGGTACCCAGGACAAATCAAATTTGGCAACACATTCCCAACACTTTCGTGCAAAACTATCATGGAATCTGCAACTCCACCTCTACTACCAAGAAAAGTTCTGATGGCTCCGTAACTTGTTCCTAGACAAAAAATGGGGAAAAAGGTTGGGAAAAAGATTTTAGCTTTCTCAAACCCTTATTTAGGAATCAACCTTGAAATATGATATAAATTGCATAAATGAAATAATGTAAAAGGACAATTTTTTATTAAACCCTCATTGAATGAATGTAGAAATCGCTCAAATTCATGAAGATCTATGAATATGATGTAGGAACATGGACTCCTTCACAAATGCATAGATCTATGATTGCCACTCCTAGATTAAAAAAGAAAAGAAAAAGTAGATATGCTTGATAACCACAAGTAATGGAGATGGAGGAATGAATCTTCTTGCTTGATTGAGAATTCCTCTACTTGGCCATCATGGGAGACAAACTTGTATCAATTGAAAAAGTTTTCCTTTGACTTGACGGATCTTGAAGAAATGGAGACTTGGAGACCTTGAATTGGATGCCTGCCTTCAAATCTTCAATCCAAATCCTTAATTGCACAACTTGATTGCTTGAATACTTTATGGATAGATTGCACTCAATTATGATATCTTACACTTTGATGTCTTATATCAATTGAGGAGATATGATGTCCTTTTATACTTGTCTCCCTCCATTCAGGATTCAAATTTGATCCAGTCTGACCACAATTAAAGACCTCGGGAGAAAACCCTGGTATCGGGCTCCAGGCAATATTTGGGCCCAAATAATTGGGGACAAGTCAAGTTTGGTGACTTGTCCTAGAGAAAATAAACTCAAATTTTATCGAGACATCAAGGACAATGAATAGGTGGGGGAAAAGAAGAATAAGGTCATAGGGATCAAGCATAACAGTCATTCAGACCTCGAAATCACCAAAATGGGTTTTAATAGGTCCTAAGACATCTAATTATAGGTGCTAACTGTTTAGGACTACACATTTAGCCCCCACTTTAGGGGGAGTATGAGACAAGCTCATGCTTATTGTAAAGTAGATCAATGCATAAGAATGATCTTATCAAGGTCAAGGGGAGAAAGAAACATCAAGCCCCCAAGTTACTCAAGTCTTCATCAAATCTAAAACCAAGACAAAGATACAAATCATCTGCTATTAAACTGTGCCTTCTCTCAATCAGTTTTGAAATGGGCATTGAATATACTTAATTAGCAAGGGCCCTTGACAACGTCACTAAATCAGTTACTAGGGCAATGACCTTTAATGTATAAGTATTCTTTCTTCGCAGCTATCTGGAGGGTAATACCTGTTGCAGTATCCTAGAGTTTGTGGAGGGAAAGAAACAATAGGATTTTCAAGGGGGTATCTTCTTCAGTTGAGAAGGTTTATTTGGTAGTGGATAAAATGGTTTCAGAGATGGTGAATGCATATGTGATGAGATCTAAAACACTCTCCTCTTTCTCATCACATGATAATCAAATTCTTAATAAATGGAATCAAATCACAATCCCGTTCAAGGGGGTCTTGGCTGGGAAAGCCTCAAAGCAAGATATGTGTAAGGACTATAAGTGGATTCCTCTGGAATCAAGGTTTGTCAAATTAAACTTTGATGGGGCTTCTAAAGGTAATCCGGGCAGATCAGGTGCAGGATGGGTACTGAGAGAAATAAGTAAGAATATTTTCAATGCTGCTTGTTGTAGGATGCGTAATGGTACCAATAATTTGGCCGAAGCAATATTGGCCCTCAAACATGGTGTCTTTTCAGCGGTTGAGTTGGGAATTAAGAAAATTTATATTGAGGGTGACTCTCAAGTTATCACTAACAGCCTCTTATCCCGAAAAATAGTTAATTGGGAACTTCAGTATGTCTTAAGAGAAGTTTGGAAGCTTCTTCCTAGATTTGATGAGTACAAAATAAGCCATTGTTTTCGAGAAGTTAATAGGGTAGCGGACTGGCTATCTAATATTGGAGTCTCTTTAGATGAGGGAGAAATGGGTTGGAGGAGCAATCAGATTTCTAACTTGATAGAGATCTATCCTCACCCAAATGAAATTCGACAGGAAATCATGACTACTTGATTGGGCTTGGTACAAGGGCCTTGCATCTTTCTAGAGGGAGTTTTGTTTAAAATTTCTCAGCTGACAGATATGCTACTTCTTTATTTCATTTGTGTGAGGTAGTTTGAAGCCACTTCACATCATATGCCCTGCAACTGGGGTTTGTGCTCAGCAGTACTAAGGGAGTGTTTCACATGAGTAAGGAAAGTGGCTGACGGCGGCTTTTGAGTTATCGTCACAACTCGTACCAGCTTACTCTCCACTAATGCAGGGACAGCCATTCCCAATTACTTCATTTTTTGGTCACTTGGCTCTTAAACTCCCTTAAAGATTGGGTTTATCTTCAGCTCGTGCGGTCTAATTAATCTACTGACAGTGGGAGAATTTGGCACGATTCCTTTTCGAGCTATTTAGGATGCAAACCTTTCTACATTTTAACACTGGATTTCTTTTTCGGGTTCTCATGGCTACTAACTCATAGTCGCTTCTCGGTATATTCGCAGGCTTTTGCTGTGATAGCTTCTTATCGTGGCTTTTATGACCGTTTTCTTACTGTCTGGAATTGAAAAAAAAACATTATATGAGACAACGGTGTCCCCTCTCGCACAAATTGTGACGTGCACTTTCCAAGTGCAATGAAGATGCCCTCAGTGGGTCATCGGCCTTCATATGAACCCCGGTCATATGGGATCCCATGTGACCACACTTGGCGCCTCCCTTGTAAACAAACAAAATCAATTTCATTGCTCCCTCTCTCCACTTTAATAAACGTCCAAAATGGACAAAGTAACGACATCCACATTTGCTTCGTGATTTACACGGTATTTCATTTTATTTATAACTTGTTCGGAAAATTGAAGAAGATTTGCTTTCCTTTCACACTGGATGTGGTTTGTTATAATCCTCAGACTAGACTTTGTAGTAAGTAAATGCGAGTCAATGTTTTGCCGTGAGCATTGAAAATGTTATTATCTTATTTTAAAGAAATGATATTGGTTGTCGAATCTGTTTCTGTAAATCATAACATCCCTCTGAAAACTTGAAGAAATATTTGCTTTGTGAATGGCACGACGTTCCCTTTAGATGTTTCGAATATTCAAATACCCGGGCAGATCTGATCGAACGAAATCCATACAGCACGAAGAATCTCCTCAATAATTTTAAGCTGCGAACAACGCCACTATGAGGTATTCTGCCACACATTTTTCCTCTGTTCTCAACCTCTTTTTCATTCTCTCGTGTATTACTGCTGCACTCGGTCTTAATTCCACACAAGTTGAAGTAGTGAAAATGCTCTCTGCTTATTCATCGGTTTGGAAAAGTAGTGATTTAAGTTCCAACCCATGTCAATGGGTTGGTGTGAACTGCAGTACAAATGGGGGTGATGATTTTGTAGAACTCTACTTATCCAATTTGGGGTTGAATGCCAGTATTTGGCAGATTGTGTGTAAACTGCAAGCCCTTCGAGTTCTTGACCTGTCATATAATTCCTTGTCAACCCCATCTGAAGAGGATATTGGGGGTTGTACCAGCCTGGTTTCCCTGAATCTGAGCTCCAATGCCATGTCAGGTTTCCTTCCTTCCCTTACCCCTCTTCACAAATTGCAATCTCTGGATTTGTCTTACAATAAGTTGCGAGGAGGTTTCGCAGAGCAGATCCAAAATTTGGCAGAGCTCAAGACATTCAATGTGGGACACAATAACTTTGATGGATTAGTGGCTTTTGGGGGACTAAAATTCGAACTAGTAATTATCTCCCATAACCATTTTGGTGGGGGTTTTCCCCCAGAGCTTACCAAATTAAGCAAGTTAACTTTTCTTGACCTCAGCGGCAACAATTTTAGCGGCCTGATCCCTGATAATATTAGCAATCTTGCCAATTTGGAAACTCTGATTCTATCCTCCAATAACTTCTATGGAAGTGTTCCTAGATCACTGAAGGCCCTCACCAAGCTGTCACGCTTTGCAATGAATCAGAACAGGCTGAAGGGAAGCATACCGGATGAGCTATCATCCATCACAGGCCTTGAATCTCTTTATCTCAGCAACAATCAATTAACTGGATTTATTCCTTCCAAACTCTTTTCTTTGAGCAATCTCAAGGCATTGGACCTTACCTCTAATTTTCTTTCTGGAGGGATCCCTCAGAATTTTTCAAAAAAATTATTTCAGTTACGCTTGGGTAATAATAACCTGAGTGGAACCATCCCTTCTACAATTTCAAATTCCCCAAATTTGACATACCTTGAAATGAATAACAATTTTCTAAATGGCTCAATTCCAGAGCAGCTAGCAAGTTGTACTCAACTCCTGCTACTTGATCTCGGACACAATTGTTTGGAAGGTTCATTGATCTATGTTCTGCCTAAACTTGTACAGTTGCAGTATTTGAAACTGCCAAATAATAAATTCAATGGAAGTATTCTAGATAAGATATCAAATTTGTCAAACTTGACATATGTGGATCTGAGTGACAATCTTTTATCAGGATCTATATCCCCAAATATTTTTGAGCTTAAGCAGCTGCAGAATCTGCGTTTACAAAATAATCATCTAGCAGGAATTATTCCAATGAATATACAGGATAGCATGTCTTTGTTAGAGCTCCAATTGGGATGCAACTACCTTAATGGAACAATTCCGCAGGGAATTGACAAGCTTTACAAGTTACAGATTGCTCTGAATCTCAGCCACAATTTTCTGGAAGGTGAAATTCCGAGCTCTCTATCCAGCCTAACTACTCTACAAATATTGGATATTTCCAATAACAGGTTAACGGGAGAAATTCCGAGCTCTCTGTCCAGCCTGCTAGAAATAGTGGATCTTTCCGATAACTGGTTGACAGGGGAAATTCCAGAATACTTGTCAGACATGATGTTTGTTAGAGTATTGGATCTGTCAAACAATGAATTAACAGGAAGAATTCCATCATCTCTCGAGAGCAACAAAAACCTAGATTTGAATACTGGAGGAAACTCTGGTCTTGAGCAATCTAGTCCTTCCTCAAAAAAGAGACCGCCTTCATATGTTTTGCTAGCTGGAGTTGTTGTGGTTGGTGTTTTTTGGCTCTTAGGGGAGTTGAATTGACAAAGAGCATGTAATACCAGAAGTGCAGGACTTTTTATTCAAGCTTTGGGATTTCTTAGGGTGAGCAACATGCATAGACAGAGACTCAATTTATGACAATCAATATCTAAAATCCAGGGATCCAATATCAGAAGCTTCTCACAAGTCAGATCTGCTGGAATTTTCAATGATGATACCCTTGTTACTGTGAATGTTTTAAATTTATTAGATGTATGAAGAATCAGAGAGGATTTCCAAAGCAGAATGCAAAGTGTTGCAGAAGATTGGATAAGGAAATCTTGGTGGAATCATAACCACATGTTCGTCCTGTTCAGAGATTTACTTTAATACTTAGAAAATCAATTATAATTTTATATTTCATCTTTATTAAAACCAATAAATATTTAGAATATTTATGATATTTTTATTAATCAAAATTCGCATTTCTTTTTTAAGAACATCAAAACATCGAAGACTTTGAAATAGAGAAATAGCAGAGCAGCTATTGCTTTGTTTCACCGTACTCTTATTTTTAGGATTTTGTAGTATTTATTGTTATTAGCTTTATGTGTTCTGGTAAGAGAAAGATTTAGTTTTATTATTATTTTAAATTTTATTTTTGATCGTTGTCAAGATATTTTATATCGTTTTTAAAAATTAGGCTAATGCTTATTAGAGTGAGAACATATAAAATTATATTCAATTTTCTAGTCAGAAGGAATGTTGGAAAATAGCAATAACAACATAAAAAATGTTATTTCTGAATTATAGTGAGAGCATACAGTATTATACTTTGTTTTGTAAGTTAAAGGGATCTCATTTAACTTGAGAAAAGCTTACACAAAACAACAGTTTTCTCATACTTAATATATGCTAAAAAACACTCTCCATTGAAAAATATTAGTATTATAGAAATGTTATTTTGATTTACAAATTTTTAATTAAAAATGGTGTGTGTGTGTGTGTGTGTTTTGATGCTTAATGGTCTTTTATCTATTGAAGGACAAACGAGAAGTTTTGCATATGGGGGACATAATGCGCTATGCAGAGCAAGCTTCGGGATTTGAGAAGCCAACTCTTTGAGTTTTGCCCTCTTAGAGAAGAGAGGGAGGAAAATAAAAGTAATGACCAACTTAGGGTGATTCACTGAATCTTTCACAACCTTTTTAAGTTTTCCGTCAGAGGTCACGAAAACCAAGAAACTCATCAAATAAGGAGCATAACAACAAGAACTCTTCATGTGAAGAAAGAACAAAATACAAAAGTCGGATGGACATAGACATAGTGCACAAGATTCGAACTTCTACTTGTTAAGGCCCAGAAGACTTATCCCTATATTTGCGGAAAGATAATTATTTGAGAGATTTTCGCTCACTAAAATGACATAGCATAACTCTGATTACAAATATTAAAAGAGTACATGACATGGTTCAATGACTTGTTTATCTACTATAGAATTATAAAAGCTTGCAATAACAAATGATAGCTATGTCCCTCCAGAAAGACACATAACTTAGAAAGCTTCACAGAATCATAACAAAATATATATAATTTTTTTTGGCATAATCCAATATGGCTTCTCTATTTATTATCTAAATACAAAGCTAAGGTCGAAGAATGACACAACAACTATTACCAAGTGTTCCTTAAGAATAATGAACATCAACCCTAAAGAAAAAATCCTCCTCAATGAGGCTTTGATGTTTCTCTCCAAAACCTATTTTGACAAAGTGCCCTAGGTGCTTTAATAGGAAAACTGCTCCAGGCCTCATAAATACAACTGAGAAAGTACTTTGTAATTTTAGCACCCACAAAATGGGTGCACTTTGACAAGGCCTCTTCAAAGGCGGTTGCAGACTGAAAAGGGAGAAGCATGCCTTTTTAGAAGAAGAAATATCTCAGAGTGCCTAATTGTTTGAAAAAGTACTACCTCCTTATAAAAATGTGGGCCTCACAGATGCAATAGCATAGTGCAATCAAAATTGGGACACATGTCATATTAGAAAAAACTCTTAGGAAGTTGTTTATTGAAGCAGGGTGAAAGATGTACGATGTTGACCCATGGTAGACTGATGTATGATCTCATTAGGCTTTTATGGCCATACTAGTCTTGGGAGCACGATCTATCCTTCCTCTTGCAACCCATTCAATTAACATGTGGAGCCATGACAAATATTGTCCATGGAATTGGCAGCTAACAAGGGGTCTCGGCCTGTTGAGATAGAAAATAGGATCTCTAGTTCACAGGCCAAACAAAATCCATTGCGCACAAAACTTAAGAGCCTTTCCATAGATAGAAGACAAACCAAAATGTACCAACATGCACTTGGAGGGTATTTTAACTACAACATGCATTCCCTTAAGGAGAATGCACCATGTGCAACAACAATACTTGGAAAACCGCTAAGCTACCCTATTGTACTCCTAAACTAACAAGTTAATGAATGTATTAAAGAAAACCATTAACTAGATTATTAAAATAGCTACCTTTTCTGACCATCCTTTTGTGTTCTTCATGTTTTTGGTACACTTTCTAGGAGAGAAGGTATATCAGGCATGCAACGGATTACCAAAATGGCTTCCAAATGTGGAGGACAATGAAGCACTCCCACACTTAGGTGTGATCTTCTTGGGTAAGGTGTACTTGTTGCATTGATATTCACCTTCATGCTTATAAATAATCATGACCAGGGGTGACTTTAAGATTTAGGATAGGTACCTAATGGGCACCCTCTTTAAGGCTCTACTACTTGGATTGGGTTGGTAGGAGCCAGCATTGATGGCCCTTTTGATGGTGTGGAGGCCCTTTCCTGGTGTTTTTCTTAACGATCCTTGGAGTCTAGATATATCAATTTGAAATTAATTGATTATAATATGACATCCAACTCATCCAAGAAGTGGTCTTCTTCATCAATCTTCTCTAGGTTGTGAATCAAAAATAGTTGAGGATCTCCCTGAAGCTCACTAGTTTTCTCATCATCGAAGGTAGGAACATCTCTGGAATATTTCTCCTATTGTTCAACGCCAACATGAGAAGGGACCTTAGAGAATAAAAGGATTGTGTCCTGTTAAAGGTATTTTTATCTGTAAAGAGGTTTCATGGAATACAACCTTCTCAATATCCTCTTATATCTCTTCTTGATGCTCGAGGTCCACTTCACTATCCACCTCTTCCTCTTCTTTCCTTTTAGCTTCTTTGGCAGAAGTGACTTGCATTGCAAGCCACCATTCTTGTTGTCACCTACCCACCTCTTCTTGCCATTGTTTTTGGAGGAGAACCTGGTACACAAGTTGCTCTTGCTCTTGGTAGTGTTCTCACTCTTCCTCAATAGCCCACAACTGTTATTTGAAATTTAAGATTATGTCTTTGACACTAATATTTTCTAAACCTTTTCATTTTGATGTTGGAAAGGTGGTATGCATGTTGGTGGGAAACATAACAAGCTCCTTGTGGCTGCTAATAAGAATACATTGCCTACCAAGGAGGTTGTGTTGGGGCAGGATTAGGGGGAGCAAAGGAAATGGCTCATAACCATCTATAGAAGGTTGATATGAAGGAAAACTAGGACCATCTATAGCTTGGTACTACTAATAAGGAGGAAAAACATTTCCATTCCCATGAAAGGGAGAGGAAAAGATGTGGTGGGAAAAGTACCCTTCCATCCTAAAGCAAAAAGAAAGAACAAAGTATTTCTAGAAAATGCTTCAGATGCGGGCCCAAGTCTTTCCCAAGACAAAGGACTGGATGTATGTCAACAAAGACATCATAAACCCCCTTTTTACAAAGTCTCTAGGTGCTCTAAATGTGCCTCCTAGATGATAAAATGATGAGACTGCAGCTAATCATCAGCTTTGTAAATCAGTCCCACTGAGTGTGTCAAAAAAATTGTTGATCTTTAAAGGGCTTTTGCCTATTAAAGAACAATTAGGAAGCTTTGCATATGAGGGACCTTATGTGATATGAAAAGAAATCTCTAGGATTTAAGAATCCAACTCTTTAAGTTTTTCTCTTTATGATAAGAGAGAGGGAGGAAAAGAATGGAAATGGCTGACTAGAGTGATTTGCCAGAGCTTTCACAATCTCTTTGAGTTTTCCATTGGAAGTCACAAAAAACATGAAAACCCATCAATTAAGGCACAAAAAAACAAGGAATCTTCATGCAAAGAAAGAACAAAATGTAAAAGTTTATTATACATAAACATAGTGCATAAGATTTAGACTCCTACTTGTTAAGGCCCAAAAGAATTATCCCTATCTTTATTGAAAGACAATTATTTGAGAGAGATTCACTCACTAAAATGACATAGTATAACTCAGATTACAAACATTGAAAGAGTGCATGGCATGGTTTGATGACTTGAATATCTATATAGAATTATATATGCACAATAAAAAATGATAATTACATCCCTCTAGAATGACACATAACTTAGAAATTTTTACAAAGTCAAAGTAGAATACAAAGTAAAAGAAAATTGGGCATAATCCAATATGTCTTCTTTATTGATTATCTAAATATAAAGCTAAGGTGGAAGAATTATACAATAACTATTTTCAAGTATTCCTTAAGAATAATAAACAATCCTAAAGAAAAACTCCTCTTTAATGAGGCTATGGTGTTTCTTTCCAAAACCTATTTTGGAAAAGTGTTCCATGTGCTTTAATAGGAAAACCCTTAGCTAAACCTTGTAAATGTGACTTAGAAAGTATTTTGTAATTTCAGTGCCCACAGAAAGGTTGTGCATTGACAGGGCCTTTGCCAAGGCAGCTGCAGACTGAAAAAGGGACAAGCCTGCCTTTTTAGAAGATGAAATATCTCGAAGCACCCAATTGTTTTGAAAATGCATCACCTCCTTGAAAAAATGTGGCCTCCAAGGATGCAATAGCATAGTGCACCCAGAATTGGGAAATGTGCCATATTGGCAAAAACTTTTAGAATGCATTGTTTAAAGCTGGGCTGAAGATCCACTATGCTAACGTGTGGCCGACTGATGTATGATCTTATGGGGCTTTTATTGTCATACCGATTCTGGGAGCACAATCTATCCTTCCTCTTGCAACCCATTCAATTAAAATGCAGAGTTGTATATTGTTAATGTTTGTAGCTTCAGTCGTATGATCATTAGAATACATATAATATATGTTGATTAATAAAAATATAATATATATATTATATTATTATTAATCATATGAAATTTAATATTTAATATTAAATTATTATATTATTCTTAATTAATAATTGATTGATGAAACATTATAAGAAATTGAATAAATTATACTTAATGGGAAGAGGCATGACCTTTCTTATAAATAATAATGAATAGACATGTCCCATGAAGGGACATGTCTCTCTTAGCCTCATTCCCAATATAAATGAAAGAGAGATTGTTGCATTTGGACAACACATACAACATAGAGTGGTATTACATTTGCAACTATCATAAAACTTAATATGGTATCAGAGCCAGACTGCAAATGTAAGAGAATAGTTAGTTGATGGTGAATGTGTGACTGTCTCAGAAAATACAGTCTCAGTACAGGGACAATATCTCAGAAATCCACCATTGGATTTTTCTGACTTTCGGATATGTTGGTGAAAAACAAATTTGGAAGAAGCTCATTGAAGAGATTGGAGAGAAAGTGGGGGTTCAAACGTTATGACAGACTGTGCACGGGTCCATGTGAAATTCCTAAAAGTATCTTTCATTAAAGAGATATATTAATTTGTTATGATTATGGTCAAGCATTAACAAAGAAGAATGTATTCAAGTGTGTCTCTTTTGAGAAAGAAAGAATTAATTATAGAGTGTCACCTCTCTTGGAGCAATCAAGTCATTTCACAAGAAGACATGAGTATTGTTCAATGGTATAAGAGTGGGAATTGTACATTGTGGGGGGAACAGTAACCAATGTTACATTTCCATTTGAACCATCCTTAGTGGAGAGTGAGAAAATGGTGATGATCCACTATAGGTTTTCTCTCTGCATGAAGGTCTTTGACATGGCTAGCATGAACAACATTATGATCTCGTGCAGTGTGTCCACCACAAACAACTTCAAATTTGATGAGATTTGATATTTCCTATATAGGCTCACCTTACAAAAGGAAATATTTGAAACTTAAGATAAGTATGTCATGTTTTATTAATGCACATGAATTATTGAGTTTGAAATTTATGCTATAATATTGGTTAGTAAAATCTTGTATGTTTTTATCTTTGCTATTTCTGCATCATATAGTTTAGTTTATAAGCTATTTGTAATCTCTCTCTAACATACCTTCAGGAAAGAAGCACGAGAAATTGATTTTAGAGGGAGTTTGACTCTTCAAAGGTAACTTTGGATGAGGAGCTAAGAAGATTGATATCAAACTCATAGGGAGTCTGACATTTCATCATAAGCAATCTTGGATGATCAATAGATTGATATATACTCAATGAGTTATTCTCTGTGAGAGAAGTTCGAGGTGAAATCTCTTATTTTCACCCTCTACGCTGAGGCATGATGGATGTCATGTGTGTGACTCCATATTTTTAATGGGCCTTCCCCCTGTGTACATCATGAGGAAGTGAAAACTTCCAAATGATTATCACTTGTATTTGTAAGAGTTATTGAAAGGTGATGATCTTAAAATAACTTGACCTTCTATTGTGATAGACCTCATGTGATGGCTGAAACAGATCACAAAAGAGGATTCTTGCATGGTGGATTCAGTTCCTTAAATAGACCATTGACCTTCTATTGTGATAGACATTGTGTGATGGCTGAAATAGATCACAATAGATGATTTCCTGCATGGTGGATTGAGTTCCTTAAATAGACCATTGACCTTCTATTGTGATAGACATCGTGTGATGGCTGAAGCAGATCACAATAGATGATTTCCTGCATGGTGGATTTAGTTCCTTAAATAGACCATTGACCTTCTATTGTGATAGACATCGTGTGATGGCTGAAATAGATCACAATAGATGATTTCCTATATGGCGGATTCAGTTCCTTAAACAAACCATTGACCTTCTATTGTGATAGACATCATGTGATGGCTGAAACAGATCACAACAGATGATTTCCTGCATGGTGGATTCAGTTCCTTAAATAGACCATTTACCTTCTAATGTGACAGACATCGTGTGATGGATGAGATAGTTCACAATAGATGATTTCCTACATGGTAGATTCAGTTCCTCAAGCAGACCATTGACCTTCTGTTGTGATAGACATTGTTTGATGGCTGAAACAAATCACAATAGATGATACCTTACATTAAGGATACATTACCGATGCAAATTTTTGAGTTATGGTGAATATCAAGAGACTTGATATTCTTGGTCAGACCATATCTATTGATATCACGATGAGGTGATATCTTCTCTCTTAAAAGTAATGGATCTTTTGTGAATCGCATTCTGATGGATTTTATCTTCTTTAGCTAAGAGGAAGTGTTGATTTTTTGTGTAGCTATCGTGATGGTCATAGGTGTTGATAGAAGAGACCACTACACATTCTATTTGATCATTCTCCCTAGCTAAGAGGGAGTGTTAATGTTTGTAGCTTTAGTCGTATGATCATTAGAATACATATAATATATGTTGATTAATAAAAATATAATAAGGTAAAAGTACAAACCTGTGTCACACTTTTATAAAGGAAAAGGACCACAACATGCAAATTGTTCAACTTTAATGGCATAAAAGGTGGCATTTGTATTTAGAATTTGAGGATGATGTAAACTAAAGAAATGTGTAAAAATGGATTAAGTTTATGTCTAAATTTTTTTTTTAAAATTTTGAACAAGAATGTACATAGTTTTTAAATTTTTGAAGTCCATTTTTCCATTGTTGAAAACTACTAAAAATTTGGGGTCTAGTTCCCTCCAAACAAGTATATGCAAATGATCTATTTTTCCCCTGATTTCAAAATATGTTATAGATAAAATGTATAGCTAGTGCAGAAAAGAAGAAAGATTGGTTTTCATTGTATATTTTCTCCGTTATAACTACTCAAAGTTGAACTTATCTGAAATCGACAGTTTTCACCTCCCCCCAAATTTCCCCTATCAAATCTACACCATTCAAAAAAAAATTACATATTCTTGAAGATGACTCTCTCCTCTAGTGTTAAATACAAATTTTAAATTTTTTTGATATGATTTACTATTTTTTTATTTATTTGAAGCAACATCTTCTTGAATGTTAAAATACCTACTTGTATTTTAAAATTATAATATATTAGATCTAATCAAAATATTATAAACTTTATATGAAAATAATCTTGACTCTGAGCTCTACAAAAGGATATTTTTTATATTTTTTAAAAATATCATTAAAAAGAGTAAGGGTTATTGAAACATCAATTTTCTGAAATAATCTTATTTCTTTGGTAATTGGTATAAAACATGCATTTAATAGACATTTCCAATTGGAAAATTTTAACCACTTATCTAGCTTAGCTAGAATGAATCTAGCTAGCCCATATGTTTGACAAAAGTTAATTTTTATTTAGAAACACTCAAATTTAGCAGTGCTGATAAGTGGTCCTAAAACGTGACACAACTTTGTGCTTTTACCCAATATATATTATATTATTATTAATCATATGAAATTTAATATTTAATATTAAATTATTATATTATTCTTAATTAATAATTGATTGATGAAACATTATAAGAAATTGATTAAATTATACTTAATGGGAAGAGGCATGACCTTTCTTATAAATAATAATGAATAGACATGTCCCATGAAGGGACATGTCTCTCTTAGCCTCATTCCCAATATAAATGAAAGAGAGATTGTTGCATTT
>MU224564.1:4829654-4843595 GCA_018584345.1 Thuja plicata | reverse complement strand
GCATTCAAAAGAAAAAAATGCTCATTAGGTGGGTTACAAAACAAACTTGATATAAATTCTTTTACAGTTTGAGGTGCTATATTTATACCACATTCTTGCAACATTTCATTAGTATGCATGGTAGAACATATAGATCGAAATACATCATAATGATAACAAAATTGAATGTGAATTTTGCAAAAACACGTTACTCTTTCCTTGTTACTCCTGACATACCATGGTTTACATTTTTTAAAAGATCTTTGACTAATAGAAATAGTTAACACCTTAACATCCACAAATTTTTTATACAATTCAGTTTGAGTCATATACAAAAGATGTTTTGGATGTGGATCACAAATTTTTGAGCCAACTCTTAATTTAAGAACATCTCTAGCATTAGGTGATACTCTTGTATTATCGTGCCAAAAATTTTCAATCAAAGCTTTGACTTCACCAGTAAGTTTCATGTCAGATCTCAGAAGTTTGCCACTAAAGCTCCACAAATGGTTTGTCGGATCACTTTCAAAGTTAACTCTTCTCTTTACAGCTCTTGCTAAAGTTTTACAATGAATATTAAGATATCCACTTATGTTTGTCATCATTCTTTTATCACAAGTAGTTTTTTTACTAAAGCCGTTGTTATTGCTCGTCGTGCCACATTCCTATCTTTACAATGACTTTTCTTTCCGATTGTGTCAAAGGCACTAGCAACAGTTGATACAACTTGTTTTAGAGACTCATCTTTCTTCTTAGATTTCACATAAATTCCTAACCTCTTCATCACTTTTCAAATTTTATTTATTTTAATTAGTTGTAACATTAATTGACATTGAAAGCCAAATTCTTTATTATAATTTTTTTTTCTAAACAATCTACTCGCGTATGTCCTAATCTATCTCCATGAAACCAAACCATCCAGATTGTCTAGCACATCAATTTTAATTTGAAATTGTTCATTCATTTCATTATCATCCAAAGGGTTTTCTTTCTCAATTGGTGTTTGTATGTCTACATCCACATTGTTGATCTCAATTATCGTTTGATTGACAATTTCAATTGGGGTTTGAATTTCACTTTCAATTAGAGTTTGACTATCAGTTCCTTTATCATTATGATTACCATTACTGATTTGGGGGTGTTTGATGTCAAATAAAATTAGTTACTCTATTTTCAGGAAGAAAATCTAAATTATTTAAAGAGTAACCCGCTAATTCAAAAATATCAAGTTCTTTATCACAATAAGTTTCATTTGGCTGTGAAGACATACCTATATCCTTCACTTGATTAGAACATGCACCTGGATTTTCTCCTATTTCATTTTCTTCTTTAACCTCTACATCCATCATGGTGTCCTCATTATTCTCATCTTCTCAACCAATTGTTGAACTCGATGCTCCAAAATTATCCAGATTTCAAATTCTTTCTCTTCTTTCTCGTTGTCATTTTGTCTCTTTCTCTCTATTTGCTACAATCTCATCAATTGTCAGAACCTTTCTTTGCCTCTTTCTGCATTTTTTTGATCCCATGTTTGCACCAAAATTTGAATTCAAATGAATCCCTTCTTGTCAGATCCAAAACAATACAAGAAAAGAGAATGTTCTTTCAAAATATTCTTTCTGCAACATAGATATGTCATACAAATGATTGAATAATCATCAATCATTGAGAACAGACCCACAAAACTATTTTTTGTCTCCAACGAATCTTTCAGAAATGGGCACCCGTTATTTAAATGAAATGGGTGCCCATTTATGAAACAGGTGCCCATTTTATAAAACGGGTGCCTGTTTCAGTTTCAACGGTCCAAAACAAAACGGGCACCTATTTTTTGAATTTTAAATAACAGGTGCCCATTTCTAAAAACTAAGAGTGGGGACTATACCTCCACCTTGGTTTTTGGTTTGGGACAGGCTTGCTCCCACCAAGCTTGTGCTTGGCCTTGCAAAATATGACTAAGGCATTTAAAAATAAAATTTGCGCCTTGTCATAATTTTTCAGAGTTCTTCCCGAATGAAATTTTAGATGAAACAAAAACCCATTTTAGTTCATATTGTACAGATCATAAAAATATAATTTTTATAGTGATATGACAAATGTTAGTATTTTTTCAATAATTATTACACCAAATTGGTACCTAAAGTTGAAATAGTAAGGTTAACTAAAATTTTAATAACTTTTTTGATTTTAGGTTTTTGAAAAAATGAATTATATGTCACCAATCTACATAGAATTTCCTTCAAAATTTAAAAAAAAAATCTAAAAAAAGTGATATTTTTATCAGATTATGGTGGTTGTACACGAGAGGTTTTGAAAATGCACTTTATACTCAATTAGAAATGAATAAAAAAAAATGTTCAATTAAAAAAAAAAGAAAAAATATTCTGACCAATCTTTGAAAAAATCATTTATTTACTTTAAAATAGGGTGGTCTTACACGTGTGTGGTATGGTCCTGAAACAAATATTTTAAAAAAAGGATTTTTAAACATGCCTACTAAAATATATTTTCTACCATATGGGTATTAAAAAAAATTACATATTTGAAAACTAGACTCCGAGCACTGCATTTTCTATTAGTAGATTTTTCTGATATTCAATCTCTAAGTGCCTCAAATTTTGACATCAATTGACTGAAAATTTGAAAAACAGGGAAAACACTTCCACTTTTTGCCCCAAAAGTGGACTCAACTTCTTGTTGGCACCCTTATACTTAAATGTTACATTTTATTATCTGCCCTAAGGATGAGATCAGACTGAGACCACCATAACCCTAATCAGGGTTCCCAAAATTATCCCAAACTCTTGAGAGGGTTCCAAAATATCCTAAACATAAAACTATATAAAAATAAGTGTCCTACAAGTTTACACACCCCCTAGGGTCAACCCCGGGTCAACACGACACCCTAAGCCCTTCTAGAAACCCTAAAAACCAATCTGGAAGAGTCCTGCACATGTGGTAGCCCAAGCTACATAGGTGGTCATGAAGCTACGCAGGTGGGAACCCTAAGCTGCGTAGGTGGTCACGCAAGCTACGCAGGTGGAGTCCAAAACTGCACAGGTGGTAAAAGTTTGTGCATCTTAGAGGTAGCAACTAACAGATTGGCCTTTTGGGTAAAATTGGGTAAAATGGCAGGCTGGAAAGTAGAATCAGAGAGATACCCAGTTGAGATCCCTCTGTTCTCCTTCCAAAACATCCCTCAAACCCATCCTACCTTTGAGGTATGTTTGTTCTATTCCCACCACTAGATGTAAGGTAAAGAAGGATAATCTCAAAACATACTATTCTAACAAGGGAGAGAGAGAGAGAGTACTACAACTCGCAAGCATCAAAGGATGAAGGTTCAAGGCAATAGACATCACATCTAATGGAGACAACTCATAAAGAAGTACAGATGGCATGAACACATACTATCATTACCTATCATTAAGATAGTCATCAACTTTTCAATAATACGAGAAAGCAACATAGCATTACCACCATTAAAGATTTCCTCTGATCTAATATAACACTAGAAGACAATAAAACACACACATCAAGCACAACTTTCATATGAAAAGTATTCTCTTTCTAGGTAGAGCCTACCTGGAGTCCTGCGGAGAAACATTTGAAGAAGTTCCCAGCCCACTCCAACCAATTCCAACTTCTTCAAGCTTTTAAATCATAGATTTTTCCTCTGAATGTCACCACCAATAGTCTTTGGCTGTATGTCAATTTCCTATTTTCTTCCTCCCCCTTTACTTTTCAAATCTCCTTACATAAATATATTGTCGGATTGGTTGCACGGGAAGTTTCAACCGATGCAACCATCCACAACTATCTTTTGGTTATTTGTTTGGACTATATTAGTTTTTAGATAAATTAATGTGTAAATAGTTTCCCAGGAATGCTTTGGTTAATTTACCACCTTTGTTACTTTATGTTTTAATTTCATGCTTTAGGTAAATTCTTTTATTTTATTATTTCTTTCACCTTAGATAAAGATTAGTTACTTTTCTCTTTTAAAGGATTAATTATAGATCCAGTTATAATTTCACATAATAACTAATTTCTTTCTTAAAAATGAAAAGGCACATAATAAATAAATACATAAAGACACACATATATTAAAACATTTATATAAGCATATTTATATAACCATATATATAGACATATGGATATGTGTGCACCCATATGCCTATGTGTATATATATCCATGCAAATATTATTATTATAATCATGCATTAATGAATACACTTTAGAAAAGGCTTATTACCACATATTTAATTCCATAATACCATCAAATTATTACTAACCGGTAATCCAACCACAAAACAATATTCACCTAGTCTTAGGGACTATAACAAATATCCACAATCAAAAGACAAATCCCAAAAAGACCCAACCTGGGAGCAAGGATCAGGGCTAGGCTTAGTCTTGCGGGACTTGGTACAGTCTCTGTAACAACAACAACGATCAAGGATTTTGGGGCACGCTCAGACCTGTGAAGCTAGGTGAAGTCGATGCCCAGTACCTACAAGCCTGCATCACAGAGAAGAAATACATGTGCATCGATGTACATATAAAAGAAGAAATTGTAGACAGATGATTGGGATCGATACATCATGTGGACCTCATCCATGTGAGTAACTACGACTTCATCCTGAATCATGAAAACACATCATGCACACACACACACACACACACAAAGAATATAACATTATCATCATGAGGGTTAGAATCTAAGCATTGGGTTAGTCAATAATCAATACTAATAATAAATCACCATAATCATAATAAATATCTTAAATCATTAAGTGACATACAATATTCATTGAAAGAAACTTTAATAGAAGAATATATCTATATCCATCTAGCACATAACATCCTAACTATGTTCAGAAAGGTATTGAAGGTCCTTTATACATACATGGGGACAAACACATACATAAATGATACCTTCAGAAAATATGTCTAATATAAGAATTCTCAGTACAAGCCGATGAAATTATTATAAACAACTTATAGGAAAACAAGTATTAAGCTATAAGGAAACATCTAAAGATCTTACTTCTTTCAGAAAGCACAAAACTTGTATTAGGGTTAGAGGGGTATTACATCACACACATACTGCCAATTACTACTGTTGTCAACATAAAAATTAGATAACGTGATACAACATCACCCCCATTTTTAGTGCAACTTATATCTTTCCATTGGCGAGGGTAAGAATTTGGATCCTAGAGCACTTGAGTTGGGGGATTTGAATTAATGGAGATATTTTCCGTAAATTCAACTTGTGAGGTGCTGAGAAAATACAAAGGAGTGATAAATGAGAGAGTGAATATGAGAATCACAAGAGGAGGCAGATGTGTTGAAAAATACATCATTGTAGAGTGGCGTTGTCTATGGGACTCTTTATGGTGTACGAATTTTCATTATTCAAAGAATTGTGGGTATATGTAAGTCTTTGCTCAGCTAATAAGGAAAAGATAGGATAAAAAATAGAATTCTTGTCAATGTTAATAGGAGTTTTGGTCTTGAATGAAATGTCAAATGAAATTCAATGTAGCCTATAGGTCTATTCATGTAGCACTAAAAAATGGGAAATTATGACAGTGTGATATGTTGTATAAAAATCAAGTCAGAAGTTTATCCTTGGTCTCTTATTATTAGCTAAACATTTGTAGTTAGTAGACATCTTACAAACATATTCTAATGATGAAATTTGGCTAGTCATAATAAATTTTCATTTAGTTTTGAATTTATTTTGAGAAAATATTTTATTATAATTATTAAATTATTCATAAAAAATTTAAAAAATGATTGTATTTGTTTGTTGGATTTTCATTTATCTACATCATAAACATTTTTATATATTTCATTTTATTTTATATACTTTTACACATTCTTATGCACTCAATATTTATCGTGCCTTCCAAATCTAAAATTTTATTCTCCACATAAGAATCACCATTTATTTGTATTGGATCAATACCATGGGCATGGGATTGATCTTATATCTATGGATCTAAACCTTGAAATTCAAAAGTTCAAATTCAAAGTTTTGTTTAGTCTTGTCCATTTCTCTCTTCGTATGAAAATAAGGTATGTATTTCATGTAATTTATTTTTATATTTGTATGTAAAGGTGTTCTATTGCATTCATTTTACATCTTCAAATAAACATTAAAATATAATTTGCATTTAAGGAAAGAGGTTGCTAGCAACATTTCAATTGAGACACTAAAAAGAATTACAATTTTCATAATCATTCTAAAACATCTACATGTCTAAAGAATGATGTCCTTGATCATTTATATAGTTTTTAAGAGAATTCTATCAAGGAGGCCAACTTAATAAAACATGACTATTATGATCAAACGACCTCACTTATGTGTTCCTAAATATCCCTAGTCCTTAATGTTGAGAAAAAGACAAGCACAAGTTTATTTAAAGAACATAATTTTCTATCAACATGATCAAATCACACATTATAATTTTAATTAATGCCTAACAACATAACCAATACTTATGGTTTCAATCCAAAAATTGTTATATCTATATACATAGCTCAAGACAAAGGATATATCTATAGTCCTCTCTTTTATACCTACCAAATCTTTTCAAACTAGGTAAGATGTTGTAACAGATGAATAATTGATGGGCTCCTACTATCCAACCATTATTTTATTCTTTTAGTTGTTTGGGGTAGCAATTACTAGTTTATATACTTCTTAATTTTTTGTTTGTTTTGTTTCTTTTTAGGATAATTTTTGTTATTTTCAAGTGCGAAGGATAACAAATCTATCACTACAAAGTTTTTCTTATACAATTTCATCCACCTTGATGAATGCTTGATTTCACGTTTGTTGGGCCAATTCATTCCAAAAAGTTGATGTTGCTGGGTAGTTAAGTGCAAAAGTTTAAAATTAAAATTATAAGATTTATTATCTAAAAACAACTCTTATGGCATAATCAATGATACAATGGTGATGCAAAATCAAAATAGGATCTCTTAGTAATTATTTAATAGTATGAAATCAAAGATCATTCTCACAAAGAAAAGACTATACATTCACCTACATTTTTTAGTCAACAAGATCACAATAGTAATCCTATCTAATTAATTTATAGAACTCAAAAATATATCAATTTAAAATTTTTAAAATATTTACATAAGGTCTAATTAATTAATTCTATTGAAAGAGCTAAATAAATTCCTAACTGTACGTATTTTAGTTAAAAAATTGCTTATCTTGTAGTTGACTTAAATTATTTATATCTAAAATCTAATTATTATTTTTTTATCAGTAAAGGCCAAAGCCAGTGAAGTTTATATTTATACTAGTAAAGTTTAAAATGTACATAAAATTGTATCAGCTAAAATCAACCATCAATGTCTTAAATATCAGAAATATAAAAGAAAATTGTAATAATCCTTTGAAATCATCAACAATGTCTAATGCTTCTGAACACATTCAACAAATATAAAAGAGGTAGTTCCCCTAAAAGCTATAGATAGTAGTTACCCCGTCTACCAAACCATCAACCCTTTTCAAACCAATAAAGAGTTTTTATTGTCCAATACTAGAGAAACTAGAGGAATTTAAATATCTAAAGGCCATCTAAGAACTATTACGAATCAAAATTAAAAAAAGGATTTTAACAATTCTTTATATTTGGCACAAGATAGATATCACTTCTTGAAGATGAGATAGCTACATCTTTTCCATCAACACTCTGAGAGTCATGACCACCTAATATATATATCTTCGCCTACTATCTCCACTTGATCTTTGATAACTGGTTGTAGATTATCTCCTTTGTAACTCAATTCTCCTAAGTTCATTAGGCCATCTTAATGCTACTTTTTCTGCTACTCAATTTGTATCCCAATCCTCAATGTCTAGTAGAGGAGGACCCTTCTTGTCAAAGATCTCCAATAGACACACTTCCATTTTGAACAGTCTCTCTTCACCTTCTGCCTCAAGGTCCAAATTTTCAAACTTCAAAAAATCCCTTATCCATGAAGGAGCTTCGTTATGCTTGAGCTTGTATAATTTCATCAAAAATTCAATCTTAGTTCTCATTTCTCATCTCATGCTTTTAAAAATTTTATGGTCTTCAATATCAAATATTGGATATCTCTTTGGAGGATGACTGTTTATGATTTTAATATCACAACCTTTCTACCTTGCAATAGTTAAATTGTCATCAAATTTCCTCAGTATCCTATCCATGTCCTTAAGGAATTCTTTCTTAAAAAATTTCTACATAACTTCTCTTCTTTTTCTTTACTCATTCCCACATGCAGAAGTATTACAAGAAATATCACTAGGTTTTTCATATTTGCTTTATATTTATGATCCACTATAATGAAATCCCCACCCAAGACTCTTAAAATAATATAAACCAACATTATGTGTGTGTCTTTCATAACTTCTTGCATTCTTTTTTTTGTTTGGAAACCTAAAAATTATTTTTCCTTTAGGGTTTCTCTACCTTAAATAAGATAGGAGACTTCATTGAATCCTCTTAAATTGATCTTCTAGAAGGCCCCAACCACTTCAAAATTCAATTTGAACTTTGCAGATATATAACCTTTGCACCATACCAATGCCTTATCGAGCACTCCAACCAACAAAAAATACTCTAATTCTCAGAACATGATGTGATGATTTCTAAACCAAAGAAAATGATGGAAATGAAAGAGGTAATGTCGATAGGACAAGAGAAATATTTATTTTTATTTCCCACATATGAGCCATAAATACTATACTTAATAGATTTCTGACTTGTCAAATCCATCTAACAATCCAAAGTGTCATCCTCCAAATAATTTCTTTATACTAATTTTACAAATATTTCCAAATCTCTCCAATTCCTCTAAATAAAGATGACTAAATTCATCTCCAACACTACCTATTTAAGAAGAACCTCTCTATTTTCACCTTTTTACAAAATTTGAGATGTACTCATAATTACATTCAAAGTTTGAGGCCTACTTTACTTCAACATGTCAAATTTGTATCCACTTGTCATATATGAGTTAAAGCTACCTCCCCTCTTTAATAATCACTTTGATAATTTAGAGATCATTTCAAGGCACTATAAATCAATTATTAAAATATCTTTAGTGGTGTTTTCGAGTCAACCATTATCCTTCCCCAAAATATGACACCACAAATTGCAATTTAAATAATTCATGTACTCTTTAAAAATTGCAGCTTCTAATAGGCATGTCCCTTAAAAAATCTTTAACCCAAAATCTTCTATGCATGATTTCCCATTTTTTATCCAATCACATAATTCATTTTCTACCTAGGACATATGCATTTGTTTTCAAATTTCAAGATTGGCCCTGATATCCAGGTAGGATATGATTTTAACAATCACTTCTTAGCACACTCCCTGACTTCCTGGGATAATTTGACACAATTTTACCAGGACTGGTTGGACCTAGTCAACCTTCTCCTAGAATAGGTTGGCCAAGTCAACCTTGTACTATTATTTTGTGCCTAAATTGCCCCAGAGCTCAATAACAAGATTTTCTTCAATGGTTTGAAATTATTTCAGGCTTGACGAAATATGAGCCCCAAAATGTGTACAAAAGTAGACCTCTTCCTCTCATTTTCATATCTACATCTACATCATCCATTATTGTGCAAGTTATCATAATCTATTTTTCATTCAAGAGATCCAAGTACGAGCAAGAATCCATTGTTGAATACATCCATTATAAATAATTCAAGTAAACCAAGCATTCAAGAGCAAGGAAACCATTTTCAAGTCTTCATTCTGTCATTTTAATCATGTATTGAAGGAATTTCCTTTTATAGGTGGGTGAAATCACAATAGTGTGTCCCACTTTTTGGGACGAAGGATTTCAGACTTTCTAAAAAAAAAAAAATTGGTGGCTTCGCGCGAAGTGACTGATAGGCTTTGCACGAAGTACCCTACATGGGGAACTTCGCTCGATGTACCCCATGTAGGGTACTTCATGTGAAGCCACTCTTCACGCGAAGCCATTTTTTGCTGGAATTTGTATAAATTTCTGACTACCTATTTCATTTTTACTATTCACTTTTTGAGATTTTGTGGACCCGGGGCTTAGAGTGAACTAGTGACGAACAGTGCGACGTCAGCAGATCCCAATCTTCTTTGACCTCTTATGATTGTTACTAGTATCAAGTACACACATTTTTCTCATTTTTATTATAAATTGTATGTTTTATATTTATTTTAGTTAATTATTTATTTTAAATAATATTTAGTTTGTAGAAATGTTAGAAAATGATAGTTGAATTTTAGAATATGTTAGAAAATTATAGTAGCATGTTAGAAAATCATAGTAAAATGTTAGAAAATATTAGAAAAAATTAAAAAATCATAGTATATTTATGTTTGCAAATGTTAGAAATTTGTAACTTAGTATACATTAGAAAATATTAGAAAATTGTAACTTATTATACATTAGAAAATATTAGAAAATTACATAACTTAGTATATATTAGAAAATTGTAAAGTTTAGTATACATTAGAAAATATTATAAAATTGTAACTTAGTAAACATTACAAAATATTATAAAATTGTAACTTAGTAAACATTAGAAAATTGTAAAGTTTAGTATACATTAGAAAATATTAGAAAATTGTAACTTAGTAAACATCATAAAATATTAGAAAATTATAACTTAGTTATAAATAGAAATCCGTAATTAGAATGCTAGCAAATATAATAAAAAAATGTAACCTAGTACATGTTAGAAAATGATAGAAAACCATTGTACAAAATGTTAGAAATTAAAAATATTTGTTTTTAAATTACTTTTAAAGTTAGTAAATTTATTAGGAATCTCTCTCTCTCTCTCTCTCTCTCTCTCTCTAAATTATGTACATGTATATGTTTTAGAACTTTATGTATGTATATATATATGTTATTCATGTAGAGTTAGATGTTAAAATATTATATGCCTTAGTACATGTCCTAGTACACTTTAAGACACTTAGAAGACCCAAATAGTACATGTACCTTAGGACCCTTTAGGAGCGGGCTACATTGACATTTAAAACTTTTAGAGAACCCAGATATGACCCTTTAAAATACATGAGGATGACCTATTTAAACTCTTTAATCTATACCTATGACACTTAAGATCTATTATAGGACCCTTAATCATATTGAACCCTAACATGAAACCAAGTAACCATATTGAACCCTAATATATGAAACCTTAAAACCATATTGAACCCTAACACATGAAATTCTAACAAATTAACACTAGACATGAAACTAAAACATAAATCAACATAAATTTTAATGTATTAACCCTAACATGAAACCTTAACGATATTGAACCAGGTTACATGAAACCCTAACATAAAACCTTTGAACCATATTGAACCCTAACATGAAACCTTAATTGGATATGAAACCCTAACATGAAACTCTAACAAATTAAGGTCATAACATGAAAGGTCATAACATAAAACCTTAACCATATTGAACCCTAACATGAAACCTTAACTGGATATGAAACCCTAACATGAAACCAGGTAACATGAAATAGATAACAAATTAAGGACCTAACATGAAACTGAAACATAAATCAACATAAACTTAACATTTTAACCCTAACATGAAACCTTAACCCTGTATTGAACGCTAACATGAACCTTAACCATATGAATTTATGTCTAACATGAAACCTTAACCATATGAAACCCTAACATGAAAGCTTAACCATATTGAACCCTTTAACATGAAACCCTAACCATATTGAACCCTAACATTCAAAACTCTAACAAATTAACCCTAACATGAAACTGAAACATAAGTCAACATAAACTTTAAGATTAGTTCCCTAACATGAAACCTTAACCATATTGAACCCTAATGTATGAAACCTTTAACAGGACTCTAAAGACCTAATAGTACCCCTTAAGACCTAATAGGACCTAATAGACATGAATACCTAATAGGACCTAATAGGTAGATATGAAGACCTAATAGGACCCTTAATCTACCTAATAGGACCCCTTAAGAGGTCTAATAAAACTGGACTTACTTGACCTAATATGACCTATTAATACCCCTTAGTACATGTCCAAGGACCCTTAAGACAGGTAATAGGACCCTTAAGACCTAATAGGACCCCAAGTAAGAACTATAATTTTATATATTCTTCTATATTTGTTTAAATTTTACACACAATTATAACATGTAATCAAGTACTTAATTGTTAACATTTAGCTTTCATGTACATGTTACATCTAGATGGTCACCCAGGATGTACCTGCACATGATGTACCAGCTTAGGATGCACATCGCACTCCTAATCTGGTGAGTATTTTTCTGACACCTTAGATAGAGATGGATAAACTTAGAGAGAACATTTGCACGTCTAGGTCAGATTATATATTGAGGAGTTTGGAGGACATGACTACTAGATTGAGATCCCATTCTTCTTTCACACCACAGGTTGTAGATACTATTTTTTGAGAGTTGAGAGCTGAGGTATTGGGTGATGTTTCCTTAGAGACGGTCTAGAACCATGTCCCCAAGGAAATCATCAAACGAGAGGTCTTCCCATTTGATGATGGGAAGACCAAGGTAAGGGCTTATCAGGTTACATGGTCTAGGATTCCTCAGATCGCATGCATGATATACCCTCATTTTCTTGCAACACATGGTCGTTATCCAAATAATGACCAGATTCCATTATATTTTGTACAACAATTATACGTTGAGTTTTGTTTGGGACTTAGGGTCAACTACTTAGATCTACCTAGATATTACGGTTAGGGGCATGGTAGAGTTGCCGACCGTGATCAGTATTGTAGGGTTGATCAGGTTGTACATACTCATAGAGAGCTAGTTGGGCACATGACTCTAGTAGTGGCACCGATGATGGTTGCTACTGTAGATAGAGTGGTCATTACTTCCCAGAGGGGATTAGTGGACAAGATAGGTGAGATCGCATCTCCAGCCACCTCCATCACTTTAGATACAGTGGGCAGATATATTTTGACTAGACCGAGTTGAGGCAGATTGTCCACTGAGGCTTCATCTAGTACTGCTATAGGGGAAAGTGATGAGACATATAGATCTTTTGGTCTTCCTCCACCTGTAGAGATACAAGCACTTTCTAGCCATCATTGTCGTTTGGATGTGTCACTTTACTTTTTGGAGGATCTCCTATAGTCCTATTCTTATATTGCAGACATGTAGAGTATCCCAACACATTCAGTTAGGTATGTCATCAAAGTTGTACGGGGTCCTGTAGTTCCACCAACATAGGACACACCATCTCGCTAGGCACAACATAGTTCACAACACTCTGCAGAGCGCTCTGCACCCACTGATCAGTCTGCAGCTACAAAGCTAGGTATATGGGTCGAAGATGTATGCATCACAACTGAGGGCCTAGACACATTTGGTGGACTCTAGCAGTAATATTGGATCATTTATGCATTTTTTATTTCCTCCTGGTGCTTCAGGCTCTACATCAGTCCCCTCCCAGCTACACACACCCCTACACTCTTCACTACTAGAGACCCTCAAGACGGATGTTGGAGTGGGTGATAATGTTTTAGTTGATGATATGATGGTGGACCATGCCAGTGATCCTCTTGGTCCTGAGACCCAGGTATATTAAGTTTTTTTTTCTCCTTTCTAGGAGTTTTAGTGAACAATTAATTGTAGATATGTGTGTATTGATGTTTGTTCAATGATAATATTTTGCAGGCATAGTTAGAAGAGCACATTACCTCTAGTGTGGTCTTGGAGCATCTTCATATGACACCTACTAGTGGTCATGTAAGTTTTAAATATATACATATATAGGTTTAATGTAAAAGCATACATAAATTTTTATATATTAAAACCATTGAACTATCAAATAGGTCCATTGAATATATCAACAAATTATAGTCCATCATATGTTTAAATATATCAACAAAGTATAGTCAATTTAATCCA
>MU224564.1:4812493-4829226 GCA_018584345.1 Thuja plicata | reverse complement strand
ATTTCCACGCTCAACAATCACTGTATATATATACACACACACACACACACACACACACACACACACACACACACACACACACATGTGAGATATTAAAATTTACTTAGTTGGATCTATAGATCTATCCATATATCTAGATACATGTAGTTAAATCTATAGATCTATCTATCTATATAGATACATGCAACCCAATGGACCATATAATGTGAAATATATACTTACCAATTTCGACCAATCTGGAGATATGATCGTAATCAGTAGAAATCAAAGGAACATCATCAAAGTTTTCATCTTCATCTCTATCAAATGTATCAATAACAACTAGTCGCACTAGATTCCATGCACCTACATATCCACGGTCTTGATTGATGCATTCCTCATAATTGTCAGCAATTCAGTGACAACAAAAGCACGAGTAGTCCCTAGTGTTCAACATCCAATTGCGACAATTTGTACTCATAATTAAATGCAAAGATCATGTCCTTTCTATCCACTTGCAACCATGCATAATTTTTCTATCCACACTTGAACAAAAGCATATATTATATATATTACATGGTTCTATAAATATAATTTGAATAAAGAATGTACATAAAAATTTTAAACACTTGAATAATTTAAAAATGTATGCATACCTTTTATCTCCCAAAATTTTCTATGTGGTACCGCTTGAGTCATTCCTGATGACATGTCATTCTCATTTGGTGTGAAATGTGTCTTGCACCATTCAACAACATCATGTGCAATTTTTATATGAACTCCCTTATAATTCATTTGATACTTTCGTATAGCACGTTTGATGCAAGCTCCAACACCATCAGGTTCACCTTTTCCATGTCCACTCTCAAAGAAACTCTAGACATCTGGTATGTTTTCATTACGATGATATCTACACAGTGCATAAAACGGTCAAGATGATTTGAATTGTACAGCACATCCATCTGACCAGAAATAATGTTTATCAATTTTTATACCTTTTTCTTTCAAATTTCCAAAAAACATCTTGAAGCAGTGTTCGACATAATGAATGTCACGCTCTCTATCATCACTTATATAAAAATGATATTCCTTCTTGATGACTCATGCTTCAAATGTTCACTGAATACCATCCAAATATAATTATGCAAGTCGATAACACACATGTACCATAATAGTAATTTGCTCTGAAAAATAGTATTCTGATTGAATTGCCTTTTGATAAACAAAGGAATAGTTTTCTGCAAAATCAACAATTGATACAATAGTTCCAAGTGGGAAATTTTCTCTCAGTGTTTGGAATTTTTGTGCTTGCCACTTTGCAAAAAAAACATGATGAATGTAGGGTTGAATCAATTTTTAAAATTTGTCCATAAATACTCCAACATTTATCTCTTCTTCAACATATTCTAACCTTTTGGATTCTTTCCCAAATTTTATTTCATTCTTTACATAGTTGTAAATCTTGCAATTTACCATCTTTGATACATCAATGTTTTCATTTTTCAAAGGAAAAAGAGTCAAATCAACATATGTTTGACATATTCCTTTTATGCAATTTATTTGTTCAGCTGCATCATCTCTTTTGTCACATAAAATGGATGAGATGAACTCACTTCTTCTACTAGGAGGAGCATTTTCAAAACCATAAGTGTCTTCTACAAAATTTCAAAAAACCTAATAGTGAAGATCAAATTCAATATGATAACGACAACAACAAGTTTCAAACACTTTGTTTGTCCTGATATACTATGGCTTCAATTTTCCAAACATTGTTTGCCCAATATTTATATTAGGATTTGAACTACAAAATGATAAATACATTTCATGTTCTATTGTGTCCAACCAATGTTTCGTATGATATTCATATTGATTGAAATTCTATGTCTGATAACATCTCTACTATTTGATGAAGGACGTGTATTATCATTCCAAAACAATGTGACCAACTTCTTGATTCCTCCACCAATCCTATCAGAACAAGGAGCTCTACACATGATTGCCCAACTTCCTTCCAAGGTGCTATCATCCAAAAGCATTCTCCTATTAACATATCGTGATATGTTTTTCCTAGTAAAATCAATCTGAGATGAAACTGAAGATATTTGTCTTTTTCGGAGCATAGTGTTACCTATAATGGATATCAACATAACTTTTCTTGTAATGGTCTTATCTTTAGTTCGAGATCGCTTCCCTACTTGGTTCAAACCTTTCCTAAGATTTTCAATCATATCAGTTTGCATGTCAACAACTTTACTCTTGTTTGATGTTGCATCTATATCCAATAATTTTAATGCCCCTTCCAAATTTTTTTTTATAAGTACAACTGAAAGCAATTGAGCTTGTTCAAGTGTTTCTAAATTATCAAATTTAGCCAATATTTATTTTTCTATCATATTCATTGACCTCTTCTTAGAAAGACTTAAAGTTTGAACATTAGCAAGTGATCTCAAATTTTCCACATCCATTGCAAGTAAATGATCTAAGTTTCTATAATTAATATTTCTCTTTACAGTTTGAGCTAAATGTATATATTCATCCATACTAGTAGGAGCACGTGATCCTGAACCTTCTCCAACATCAATTGTCTAAGCTTCCGTAGGGAGTGATCTTGACCCTTCTTCAATGTGCAATTCTTTGACTTGACTTGACCCTCCTACTTCAGCTTGTCCTTCACCTTCTTTAGTTTTATGATAATATCCTAATCTAGCTTCACGATTTCTTTGTTCAGCACCATGTGATCTTTTTCTAGCAGATTTATGTTGTCTTCCCTTCTTGTTCCCCATTTCTTCTCTTCAAAAATGTCTTTTAAAAGTATTTTTTCTTCAAAAAATACTTTGATATAATATTTCTCCTCTTCAAAATTATGCCTTCAAAAAAAATAGAAATAACAATCTTTATTCCAAAAATGCACTTGTAAAAGTTGAACAATAATAGAAAAAATGAATTACTTGTTGCAATTCAGTTAAAAACTAAAAACAAAAAACTTTACTTTTATACCATTCTAAATTTAAAAAAAAAATTCAACGTGGCCGACCTACTTCGCGTGAAGTAGCCAAGATAAAATTCTGGTAGGATGGTTTTCATCAGATTTTTCACACAAGTGGCTTCGTGTAAAGGGTCTTCGAACAAAGCCCCTTTAGACCCCTTTGCGTGAAGGGGGTCTTCGCTTGAAGACCCCTAAAATGAAAATTTCTTGTTTGAAAAAAAAACAAGTCCTAAAAATTGGTCTTTCAAGGCCTAGGACAAGGACCAAATAAAATGTTTTTTCTCAAATAAATGATGCCAAATGATGCAATTCGGAACAAGATTTCAACTGAATATAATTTTAATACATATTGAGTTCGTTATCACTTTCAAATATTACTTTAACTAAACATAGGTTGTTTGGCGATTCAACAACCTGTCTCTTCAAGGCTTCGAGAAAAATAGTAAATTTCAAAAAAAAAATTATGAAAAACATGTAGGAAAATCATATTTGTGTTACCTTTCTATATATATAAAAAATTGAATTTCGATATATATACATTTCAAGTTAGAGTGATCAAAGTGACCTTATGTCTAAATTACATTTACTGTCACTTTAAAACTTAATAAACTATGAAATATTGACCCAAAATAAATGAAACCAATTACATCCTCTAGATATTGAAGTTACAAATATAATTTCAAAATAATTACATCATTATCATATTTTAAAAAAAAGTTATGCTGATCCAAGTGAAAGTCACTTATTAAAATTACAGTTTTTCCACACAAACCACTTTTCGAAGGAGAAGGAAAAATGAATTTTTCATTTAAAAAAAAATATATATTTAGAAACTAGAATGAAAATTCTAAAAGACCCTAGTTTATATCATTTTCAAATTCCTTATAGTTTTGCGACAATAGGTGTTTGAAAATGAAGTTTTTTCTCCAAATGTTGATCTTTGTGTCAAAGTTGGCCAAAACGTGGGACACACTATTGTGGGATCACCTAGAATTAGCTTCTTTCCCCATTGGAGGCCAAGAAAATAATTTTGCAATCAAGGAGGGAGATATACATTCACCCCCTCTTCTCTCTCTTCCTTAATCCAATATTGTGGTGAGTTACAAGATCTACTACATAAAGACCATGTTGCGAATATAATTTTGAGAATCTCAAACATAGTCACAAGTCCTCTAACATTTTCATTAGATTTGGACCTACAAGGATGAGGTCAAATTTCTTGACCTTGTCCTACACTTTTTGGTTTAAAATTGCATGGTAGACAATTTCAGACATTAGAGTCCCTGATTTAGAATTATAGCTGATTCTAGAACTTTGGCGACTGTCAAATTAAGATCTCAAAGTAATTTTTCCTCTTCTAACTTGAAGGTGGCTCTATTCTATGTATTTCTCTCTTAGGCCTACTTTCATAGATCAAATTACATTTCCTTATTCTTTCTATCATAAAGAATTCAAAACCCTACATTGTGTAGATCTCATATTAGCACCCTAACTCTTTTGGTTGTGCTAGTCGGATTCACTTTGTTGGAGGTTTTGTATTCTAATGTATGTTGGATTTGGGATCCATCTACTCTTAAATTATTGATCACCTTTTTCATAATTACATTTGGGTAAACCCAATGCATGACATTTCCATTGTAATTTGGTATATAGAACTACTTTATGTGCATTACAATTTATATTACATATGTTCTACATCATATTAAATCTTAATCTTTATCACATTCCTATTTTGATATCTAGTTGTGTGTTTGCTAAAATGGATCTCTCTAAATTTAATTGGTGTGCAATTACTTATGTCATTACATTCCTTCTTACCTCTCTTTATCAAGCACATGGAGTGAATCATAGCTTCTTGTATTTTCTTATGTTTGTATTCTTTCATGGTATACTTGCGTATGGTATAATGAGATAAACTCATATATCTCTTCCTGGTAAGGAGTATTTCAAGACCATTATCAATGTTTCATGTGTCTTTCTTCTTCAAATTTTAACCAAATGCATGCAATATATAGATAACATAAGGGGTCTTTGTTAATGAGCCTAATGCTAATCATAATATTCCTAATCCTATGGTAGATAATTCTTGTGATTCCTATCAAAACATTGAAAACATTACTCATGATCCAAATGTTAGATATTTCCTATATTATTTCTCTCCAATATTAAGGGATAATCCTCCTTCTTCCTACCAAGCTAAGGATAATCATCATGATCATAGTAAAAGAGAAACCATCCATACTTCTCTTCCTTCCACTCATAAACCTCAAGATAAATTACCTTCTAATTCTACATCACAACCTATTCAACATGCGTACAAATATCAATCATTTAGTGACCAAATCCTTAAGGTTCCTCCCTATCCTCCTAAAACATTCCATGTAGCTCAAGCTAACATTTTGTCTCAGCCAAAACCTCCTTTTGACATTCTCTCACCATCTCATGATTCACCAAATTTTGATGACCATGTAGCTTTGGCCAAGAAGATCTATTAGGATATCAAATATAATTCTAAGATATGACTCCCATATAGAATATAGATACCATGAACACCTAAATCCACTAGTCAATGGTAAATTTTCATGCTCCTTTCATTATTCTAATACAATTGTCATTGTGACTTTGTTTATTTTAGACAATTTATTCAATATTTGGTTGATAGATGTCTTCTTCTCTTAACATCGTGCATTTTAAAAGTCCTACATATTAAACAAATACCTTAGAATCTTGAGGGAATCATAAGAAGAAACCTCTCTCTCTCTCTCTCTCTCTCTCTCTCTCTCTCTCTCTCTCTCTCTCTCACGTTNGAGGGAATCATAAGAAGAACCCTCTCTCTCTCTCTCTCTCTCTCTCTCTCTCTCTCTCTCTCTCTCTCTCTCAAGTTGGGGGCCAAGGGATCATCATTTCTTCCTTCTTTCAAGGATCCATTTCCTCCCTTTGATTGACATGTTTCTTTTGTAGAATGACATCCTTTTAGGAATGCATTTATTGTTCTACATAAGGATATTCTCTTCCATGAGATTGATGTCCTAAGTTGCAATCTTATGTTTGTTTGAGAGCATATATCTTTTATACATAATAAACCAATTAGGTAGTTTAACCTATTCTTCCTCTCCTATTCTACATTCAATATCCCTTATTACATTGCATGTTTTGTAGTATGATGTTTTCTCTTGCGTGGCTTTATCATTTTTTCACAAGCATTTTCCTCCCGAATAGAAACTTTATGCTTTCTTAAAAGTGCATATATAGGGTTTTTCTTTCTATCTTCTCCTTTCATAGGATCCATTATATTTTTTATGTTCATCTCTTTTTTACTATGATATCCTCCCTTGTATCGACTTATTGTTTAGGATCTTTCTCGTTAATGAGATTAGTATCCTCCTTACAATTTCTTCCTTTCTTGGAAGTGCATATATTGTATAATTGGGTTGACCACTAAGTAGACATAATGTGGCATCCCTTTCTCACCTCCTTTTTTCATGGATTTTTATTATTTCATGGCACATATTTTTTGACATGAGATATTTTGTTTCAAGAAAGATCCTACTATCTATACTTAACAATTCTTCTCCTACCTCAAAGGGCATGTCTCTCATAAATAATCATCCATCTATCTCCTTGATGGTTTGCTTACCTTATGATGTGATATCTTTCCTACTTGTAAATTTGTCCATTCTCAGTGGTTTGTAGCTTATTGTGCTTGGAATGACATATCTATTATGATGCAACTATCATTAAATCTTATGTTGATGAATAAGGATGTCATTATTGCTCAAGGAAAAAGTATCTTAACCCACATTTTGGAAGAAGCCAAACATGGAGGATGATTTTTTTAAAAACTAAATATAAAGGGGAGTATTTGGTCAAATCAAAAGCAAGAAAGAAAAGAGAATATCTTCCCAAGGAGAAACCCTAATCTTTATGGGAGGTTTCAGTTAAATAAAATAAAAGACAAAGAGGGGAATGACATCCCAAAGGGAAACCCTAATGTTCAAAATGGTCCATGGGTTTGCTCCACTAGGGATCAACATTACTGGAAAGTTAGAGATAGGGATAATGGAAGGGGAAATGTCAAAATTTGGAAAGAGAAAATTTGAAGCAATCAAAATGTCCCTTTGTCCATGCAAAGAAATATAAAAGAATTACATCCATAAGATTTCATAGAAAAATCAATAGGCATGTGAGACATTGGTAGTTAGAAAGTGCTAAAAGCAAGGTTTCATACATTTCTTCCCAAAAGTAAGGATATTAGTATTACCTTCTCAGAACAGATATTACAGACTCAAACTGAATATTTTCATCTTTGGGCTCTTACTTGTAAGTTTTGGAAGATAACCATCCCTATTATGAATTGTCTACATGGGTAAATGAAGAATGAGAGGAAAAAGATAAGGTATGGTACTTAGACAACTCTCAAGGGTTTTTTATTATTCTCTTCAAAACAAAAGAGGTTAGAGACAAGATCTTCAGGCATAAAGGATGGTTTTATAAGAACACTGGTGTTCATTTGCAAGCATGGTCTCCTAATTTCAATTTTGAAGGGAATAAAATTAGGTTTATTTCCTTCTAGATGCAACTTCATAATTTACCTCTAGAATAAAAAGACTAAAATTTTAAAGATTATTGGGAATAAATATGAAAGAATGGTCTCCTTTTTAAGAATTACCATCTTCCTCATAGAATTTGTTTTCGAATGGATATGGAGAAAGCTCTTCCCACTTCTTTCAAAATCATATCTAAGAATGGGCATTAGATTCAAATAATTATCTATGAAAAAGAAGAAAGTGAAGATTTGAAAAGAAAAATGACAGAGATCAAAGTCTTTACCCCATTTAATAAGAGTAATAATGCCTTCAAGGAGGAAAATTCTATAAATATGGATCCATGTATTTATATTTATGCCCATGTCTATAGAAGCACATCTTATTTATTTGTAGAAGTTAAATATTGGAGAAGTGAAGACAAGTATGTGAGATAGCCAAATTATGTATGGATTCCATCTTATCAATCACCTAAATTTTATGTTTTTTTTGGAAATTTTTCTAGGTAATCCATAATTATTATAAGCATAAGGATGGACTTCTCTTAACTAACAAATAGAAACAAAGGAACAATTTAGTAATAGAAAAGGATAATTTTGAAAATCGTTAGAAGGAACTATTTATGTAGCTAAGGAAAAACTTAAAAAATATGCAGATAGTAATTCCCAATTATATGGGAAAGAAGGTTTTGAAAAGTTTCATGGACAAGATTTATGTTTGGAAAATATTCAATGAAAATTGAAGTTAGGATATAAATTCTAAAGATTATGAAGTCCAAAGAGACATGGAGAAGGTAGCGCCAAGAGGAAATTCAAGAGAAAAAATGAAAACACGTGAAGTTTCTAGAAACCAATTTCACATTCAAGACATGGGAAATTTTGTGCAAAAATGTCTGCAAGAACCACAAATTATGCTTATAAAGAAAATTGCAGATCAAGTTTTTTGAAAATATCATTGTGAAGAGGTAATTAAAATCCAAGAAAATGTTATTCAAAGTTCATATTTGGATGACATAACAAAGGTCAAAGATAATTCTAATCAATTTACAAAAAATAACCAACAAATTTGATCACAAGCTCATCAACTCGAGTCTAAGGAGACAAAGTAGGTATCTCATAAGAATAATGATTTAGTAATTTATAGAATAATAGATTAGCAAAGGAAATATTGCACCATAGTGACGAATAAAAGAGGTTGCAGTAGACCCACGGGGAGTACTAGAAAGAAAGACAATAAATTGATTTGTGGGTTTTATAATTATAGAACATAAACAATTAGAAACTCAAATTCAGGTTGGAGGAAATCATCCATATTGTTGGGAAAGGAAAACTAGAAAAGTTCTAGATCATTGCATTTATCAAGTAAGAAAAAAGATTATGTTTATGAGGATATTATGAAGAACAAATGGTATAGATCCATTAAAGAAGATTTGAGAAATGAGTTACTAGAAGAATCCACTAATTAAAATAAGGAGAGAAACACAATATCTTCACCCAATGCAGAGGAGGATGTCAATTTCCTCATATGTGATGAAGACATATGAAGATCTACAAGTATTAGGAGGACTTCTACCTTAACACATGAATAGAAATAATAATTTGAAATAGAAAAAGAAAGATATCTTAGATAAAGCATGGAGGATTGAAGTTGAAGGATAAATCCTTGTAGAAGGGCATGAGATTGGGCTAGAGAACATTGAACTTATGGAAGCTTACCTATGGAACTTGAGGCTATTTTTGACCTATTTGGTCTTATAGATCCTAATAAGGAGGAAAATAGGGATGAATTAGATATAAAACATTCCTTTATAGAAAGGATGTTATTCATGTGGATACTTTAGATTTGGATGAAACATAGATGAAAACATAATCAAATGTGGAGAATCAGAGTGACTTAAACAAAGAGATAATATCCTTTGGAATATGGAAATCAACATTAACAAAGATAAAGCCAGATTGTGGTTTATTCTTAAGAAAAAAGAAAGGGAAGGAAATCAATAACTCAACTTAGGAAGTTGGTTGGAGACGATCCTAGTCACTCATAAATCACTTCTTTCTTGAAAATTGGTAAGAGAATGAATCTTACAAAGAAATATTCAAGATTCACTTGGTTGGCTTGGGTAGGAATAGCCAGGTTTGAAATATCTTAATGGGTTAGGAACTAATATTTATTGAAGCTTTAGATCTAAGAGAATACTGTTAGGAAGTTCTTTTAATGAAATCTTTAAAGGTTTGAAAGGAACAATCAATGGAGGATTAGGATGGATTTTCCTCACTCTAGAATTCAGTGGGAATTTGATGTGACAAAATGACAATAAGAAAATTTTAAAATTCAAATTTGAAATATAGCTGATTATTACATTCAACGAGAAATAGAATTATGTTGGAAATCAAAAAGGCAATAAAAAGTGGTATGCAATTTGGATGGATGACTAGACATAGGAGTAGTTGTTGAGGATGACTTGTTAGATAACTCCTGATGACAAGAATAAAATAATCATAAGCAATATTATGAAATAGTCTAAATCACAAGTGAATTTTAATAGTGTAATCAATATCAAGACAAGTTTATAAAATTGACCTCTCACACATGTGGCATAGTATGAACTGTTATTCATAACAACACTTTGTATATTAACTCGATTGTAATGCTAAGCCTATAAATTTATCGAAGGAAGTATTATTTCTAGTTCTGTGTTAGTAGGCTTTCATAGATAGCTTTTGGGTTTGAAAACATAGAGTCAACTCTTTGTTCAAACCATTGAAGAGTCTAATGAAAATGACCTTTTTGGGTGAAATCACCCAAGAATGGTAGAGTAGAATAGTTAATGATCTCTATGATTTACCACTAAGAGCAGTGAAAATTATAATGGGGGAGAAGTTTATGCAAATAAACCATACATTTAGGGTTAATAGTGATATTCCAACCATCTTCATTTCTATATTATTGGTCATGGGAATGCCCCAAGTTAGAAGCTATGCAGATGTGTCAAGGGGTTTTTTTATAAGAATTTCTTAGGTGACATGAAGAGGGTTGTAGAGAATGTGGATAACAACCTAATAATACCTTATCCTATGAACTATGAAATTGGAGATGGTTCTAAATATACTTTTGAGGTAGAAGTCACAAAGAGGCTGTTTTTATCCATGAGGGATAAGAGGGATTTTGATGATCGCAAACCAGCCATAGAAAGAAACATAGAATTTCTCCAAAAGTGGCTAGGGCAAAAGGCAGTTTCAAGAATCAATTGGTGAAGAAATTATCTCATTGAGAAAGGTTATGTTCCTTTTTAATTGGAAATTAAAGAGAATGCTGACCAGGAAAGGTCAAAGATGAACGAGGGAAAGAAGTTGGATAAGGATAAGAAAGTAAATTCTCAGAATATTGGGAGGAATCACCGATAGAAAGTGTCAAAAGCTATAGATGATATCTCTATTTCCTCGACTTGGAGTGATGATTGCTATTTTGTGGACAACAGCTTATTTGAGGGTAGAAAGAGAAAAAGAAATGGAAGCAGCTCTCAGATGTCACCAATGGACATAATTGATGATGCAAGGTTGTCTTCAAGGTATTAGGATTCCCTATGTCCAGATAAGCAATTTTGGTTATTGTCCTATTCTATGAGCCAATCTTCATAGAAATCATTTATAGTTTAGATGATGATTAGCTCTTTTGTTCCAGTTCCTCCTTAGAGATTTAGTTGCACATTTTGATAGTCTCAAGTTCTTTCAAAATAATGGAATTGGTTTAATATATTTTGTCTAGATTTTCATACCATCCAGACATTTAGAACTATCAGAATTATCAGTTCGTTAAACTTAATATGATGTAATGGACATTAATGGATATTTTATTTCTTTTACTAGCAATATGATATTTGGCTTCGAACTTTTTTCGCTAAAATTTTTTTTTTTAACTATAAAGCAATATAAACAAAAAAATCTTAAAAATATAGCATTCCTAAAAAGTTGTTCCTATAACAATCATATTCATTTCCTTACCGTTTGGTGCCAAGCATTAACCTGGAATAAGCATTAGTTAATGCTAGAATAATTTAATTCTCTGTTTGGGGCATTTTTTGAATTCTCGAATTAGAAAACTAATCCCCATTTTGGGGCCAATGCTTGCATTAGTTAATTCTAAAAAAAAGCTGGAATTCATTTCTTATTCAAGAATAAGCTATTTATGGATTCAAATTTTTTTTTTTTATTAATTTTTTTTAATTTTTTTTTTTCAATCTTTTTTTTAATGTGAGTATGTTTATATATACACGTGTGTATATATACACACACATGTGTATATACATGTGTGTATATACACACATGTATATACACGTGTGTGTATATATACATGTGTGTATACACACATGTGTGTATATATACACACGTGTATATACATATGTGTGTATATACACACATGTATATATGTGTATGTGTATATATGTACACAAGTTGAATATACATATTATTCAAATTAGTTTAAAAAATAAGAAATAATCCTTATTCCAATTCTACAATATGGGATCCAAACCGAGAATAGCTTACTCCAGCTTTCATTTTTAGAATTAATTAATCCGAGAATAGGCCTTTATTCTGAAATAGGCCTATTGTAGATAAGTTAATACCATGCACCAAACAGACTTAAATTATCATAATTTAAAATAAGATATTAACACTAGCGGTTCCATTTTTTTATCTTCAAGCTTTTAATTTGGAAAAGCATAAATCAAATTTTGAATGGCCTGCTTTAGTAGATGAAAATTCTGTGACAGGATGAAGGGAAAGTCAGATGATAGGAAAAAGAGCAAAAGAAAATAACAAAGAACAATGAACAGTAGAAAGTAAACTCTGTATATTTATGATTTTAAATTAATACAAATTTGTTTGCAGACGACACAGAACTTCTGCTCATTCGTTCATACATAAACAAGAAGATAGACAGAGCTACAACTCTTTTTTGCTCTTAGAAAACAAAATAGGTTACTCTGTTCTTTTTAACCAACCTCAAACTGTTCTTCTCTTAATTTAGTCAGAGTATACTAAAATGAAGAGCTTTGGGTATCTGATGCTTCTTCACAATTAGTTATTACACCTCTGTCACTAACTAAATTAGATATTGTGGGACTTAATTTGATGGAAGAAGAAGTGTCTGTGGTAAAATCCTGTTGAATGACATTCAATAGATTGGACACATCTCTCATGGTGGGCCGAGCTTCGGGCGAATCACTTGAACACAGCAAACCAAGACGCATCAATGAAATGAGACATTCTTGTGTTTCTTTACCAGCCCTTTCCGTTAACAAGCTTTCATCAATTACCTCAAATGTTCTATCTTGAAATGCCCTTTTCACCCAGTTATGCAGATTCAGATTACCATCAAACATCTTATCAGTCGGTCGCCTCCTTGTCAGCATTTCCAATAACAAAATGCCGTAACTATAAACATCTCCCCTTGGAGAAATCATACCATTCAATCCATACTCTGCAGACAAGTCATTGATTATATTTATTTACTCTGTTTTAACACACAAATCCATATTTAAAAAAAATAAAATATATTTGGAAAACCATACCTGGTGCAATGTAGCCCACTGAGCCTTTTAAATCTATTGTTGAAGTTACTGATTTCACAGCGATTCTTCCCATCAATCTGGATATGCCATAATCTGATAGATGAGCCGTCATGCTTTCATCTAAAAGAACATTGCTTGGTTTAATGTCACAGTGCACTATCTGCACGAAGCAATCATAATGAAGATATTCCACTGCATTGGCTACATCTATGGCTATGCTCAGCAGTTTTATCAGTCCCAATGTACTGCTGTGTAGATACAAATGCTTCTCTAAACTTCCATTGGAAAAATACTCAAAGACGAAAGCTTTGAAGTGAGGGGTGGAACATGTGGTTATGATCCTAGCAAGATTCCGGTGTCGAGCCTTCTGCAACACTCTGCATTCTGCTCTGAAAATATTTTCTGAGTGCTCTTGCATTAAATTGAGAAACTTCACGGCAACACGGGCACCATCGGGAAGAAGTCCTTTATACACTGATCCAAAGCTGTTTGTTGATAGTAGATTGGAGTTATGAAATCTATTGGTTGCTACATGAAGTTTCTCATATGAGATCCGTGGATGCTCCACTTTCTCAAGGATTTTACGAAACGTTTCTTTAAATTCCGTTCTACTGTGCGACTTCCTTATCCACACAACTCCCAAAAGTAGACAACAAATTATGAAAAAGGCAAAAGCACCTACTACACCCAATATTTTGAATGCGGAATTGCTTCTTTCCGTTGGAATGCTGTCCACTAATTAATTGTTTGACAGGTTCAAATGCTTGATTCATTTTAAAAACTCTGGAATCGGTCCTGTTAATTTGTTGCTTGACAGGTCCAACCAGCCAAGGTAACTCATATTCCCTAAAGATTCTGGAATTTTCCCAGTTAATTTGTTGTTCGACAGGTTCAACCAGTCAAGGTGGTTCACATTCCCTAAAATTTCTAGAATTGTTCCTCTTAATTTGTTGTTTGACAGATCCAGCCGGTCAAGGTTGCTCATATCCCCTAAGGACTCTGGAATTGTTCCTATTAATTTGTTGTTTGACAGGTCCAGCCGACCAAGGTAGCTCATATTCCCTGAAGACTCTGGAATCTTTCCTGTTAATTTATTCTTTGACAGGTTCAACCAGTAGAGATAACTCATATTCCCTACAGCCTCTGGAATTTTACCTGTTAATATGTTGTTTGACAGGTCCAACTGGCCAACTGACACACATTCCCTAAAGCTTCTGGAATTTTGCCTGTCAACATGTTGTTGGAAATATCCAAAGAGTAGATAAATGTCAGGTTGTAGAGAGTAATAGGAATCTTGCCTGTCAAGGAATTGTGGCTCAGATCCAGAACACTGTCCCGTTGCTCATAGTAATGGGAATTCTGCCAGCCAAGCAAGGGAAGGTTGCCAATTCCTGGTGGAATTCTTCCTGAAAGATTGTTTCTGTCCAATCTGAGCTCCTGCAGGGACTTCCCATTTTCTATATTCAGTGGGATGATTCCTGTGAGGTAATTTTTCTGTAAACACAAAACCCTCAGCTTCCTAAGATTGAAAACTTTTGAGGATATGTTGCCGGACAATAGATTGCCACTCAAATCAACATAGGTCAAATAAGATAAATTTGAGAGCTCGTCTATAATAGTTCCCTCAAACATATTATTTGACAGGGACAAATGCTCCAGATTGTTTAAAGTGAACAATTGCGGAGGAATAGCTCCTGATAAATTATTGAAAGAGAGAATTAGAGTTGTCAAATTGGCAAAGTTGCCAAAACACTCAGGGATTGGGTCGTTTAGGTAGTTGTCACTGAGATTAAGAAGTCGAAGTGCTGGCAGCTTACACACATACTGCCAAATACTATGTTGTAAATATCAAAACCAGACAGGATGAGTCCTACAACATTATCACCCCCGTTTCCACTGCAACTTACACCCTCCCATAGGCATGGGTCAGAATTAGGATTACAATAACTGTGGTATGGGTGGATTATATTGCAGATATTCTTCATGACTTCAACTTGAGTAGTGTTGAGAGAGAGAGAGCGAGAGTGAGAAAGGAGAGAATGAATAAAAGAGTAAACAGAAGAGGAGGATGTGTGCAAAAATACCTCATTGCAGAGTGGTGTCGTTCCCCGTCCAAAGATGTTGCTGGGATTTTCATCGATCAAACAAGTGCATTGGGTAATTGGATAATTGGAATTTTGGTCTTGAATGGAATGTCAACATTGTTGGTGAGCATTATAATTTCTCCCACCAAACTTAATAATTGTAGCCAATGTTAATAATTGCAGCCGACTTCCCACCGCACATCGCCGTCCATAGCCTACTGTTGTCTGCAAAGTTTGTATTCAAGATGCATTTAGTAATTGCACCGATAGTCTAGAGTCTGTTCTCTTTTCTTTCATTTTTGTTTGTCTTTTGTCTCTGCCCACTTCAAAGTGGTATCAGAGCAAGGTGTGAGGAGTAGTGTCATTTTGTATGAAGGCAGAAAAGGAGTAGTGTCATTTTGTATGAAGGCAGAAAGTTCAGGATTCAGTTAATGGTAACTGATAAAAAAAAAAGAATTTGGAGATCAGATGAGCCAAGGATTTGCAGATCAGAGCCAAGGAAGCTATAATAGATCTGTTTTATGGTTTTTTAAAAGGTTTTAAGAAGCTGCTATTTTCTATAAGCATCTCTGAGCAAAGGATTTAATATAAATCTATTGTTGTAATTCAAAAAAAAATCTGAGTGAAGATATGACTTCTAGCATATCTTATGTGCAGCCTCAAATTCCACTTCTTAGAAGTAAAAATTATGATACTTGGGCAATTAAAATGAAAACTTTGTTTAGGTCTCAAGGGCTAACAGACATTGTTGAGAAAGGTTTTGCAGAACCAGATGATGAGTCTACTCTAAATGATAATCAGAGAAAGGAATTACAAAAAAATAGAGAAAGAGATGGGAAAGCCATGATGTTCATACAAACAGGTATGGAAGAATTGATTTTTCAAAGAATAAGAAATGTAAGTTTTGCTAAACAAGCTTGGGAAATTTTGGAAAACACATATCAAGGTACATCTAAGGTTAAGATAGCCAAATTACAAGCACTTAGAAGAAGTTTTGAAAATTTACAAATGAAAGAATCAGAATCAGTAGATCATTTTATAGCTAATTTTATGAATATTGTCAATCAAATTTGATTAAATGGTGAAGATATATCTGATCAAAAGGTCATAGAAAAGATCTTAAAAAATTTTCCAAGTAAGTTTGATATTGTTGTCGTTACGGTTGAAGAAACTAAAGATCTATCTAAGTTGACTTTAGATGAGTTGTTTGGATCATTGATTGCACATGAATCTAGGATGAATAAGAATAATGACATAACTGTAGAGAATGCTTTTAAGACACAGATGACATTTGGCAGAGGCAGAGGAAGAGGAAATCCAGGACTCAGAGGAAGAGGAAGAGGAAGAGGAAGAAATAATTACCAAAGAGAAGAAATGAGGAGTCCAGATCCAGGAGGAAGAAGATTTCAAAGTTTCAACTCAAGGGGACACTATAACAATTAGACACCACCAAGGTATGACAAATCAAATGTTCAATGTTATTATTGCAAGAAGCTTGGACATTTTGCAAATGAATGTAGAAAGAAACAAGCAGATATAGGGAAGCAAAATGCAAATTTTTCTGAGAG
>MU224564.1:4799233-4810152 GCA_018584345.1 Thuja plicata | reverse complement strand
TAAGTAGAGAAGATAATGAGATAGATTTTGATTCAACTATATTCAGAAAATTGGTTGGTAGTTTGATGTATCTCACAACAACTAGGCCAGATATTATGTATGGAGTTAGTTTGATTTCAAGATTTATGGATTCACCTAAGAATTCACAATGGTAGGGAGGAAAGAGAATATTGAGGTACATTGCAATGACTATGAATTATGGTGTATTCTATTCCAATTCAAATGATTTTCAGTTGGTTGGATATATAGATATTGATTTTGCAGGGAGCATTGATGATAGAAGAAGTACATCTGGATATGCATTTCATCTTGGAACAGGTGTTGTAGCATGGGCATCAAAGAAGAAACCTATAGTGACTATCTCATCAGCTGAAGCAGAGTATGTAGCAGGTACATCAACAGCATGTCAAGCAGTATGGATGTGTAGAGTCTTGAAGGATCTAAAGCATGAGCAAGAGGAGTCTACTACAATTTATTGTGATAACAAGTCCACCATTGCCCTATCAAAGAATCATGTTTTTCACAAGAGGACAAAGCACATTGACACTAGGTATCACTTCATTTGAGAGTTGGTAAACAATGGAGAGATCATTCTACAGCATTGTAGATCCAATGAACAACTTGCAGACATATTCACAAAGGCCTTAGCACAAGAACAATTTGAATATTTAAGAGATAAAATGAATATTGTAAATCTTGATGTAATCAGTGGTAGAAATTAGGGGGGAGTGTTGGTGAGCATTATAATTTCTCCCACCAAACTTAATAATTGCAGCCAATGTTAATAATTGCAGCCGACTTCCCACCACACATCGTCGTCCATAGCTGGCTGTTGTCTACAAAGTTTGTATTCAAGATGTATTTAGTAATTGCACCGACAGTCTAGAGTCTTCCAGCCAACTACCATTCATGCTTAGAGATCTCTAGAGAATTCACAGACCTCTATTTATAGAGGTTAATGTAATGTATTTTAGCAAGCAATAAAATTTCAGTTTTATAGTGCTGTAGCACAGTCTGTTCTCTTTTCTTTCATTTTTGTTTTCGTCTTCTGTCTCTGCCCACTTCAAACATTGGGTAATTGGAATTTTGGTCTTGAATGGAATGTCAAATGAAATTCATGCATCCTGCCTATCGATTCATTTAACACTTTAAAACTGGATATTATGTCGGTGTGATATGTCGTATAACAAGCAAGTCTAAAAATTACTGTTTGCTTCTTGTCATTGTTTAAACACTTTTAGATTGCAGACGAATTACAAAAAGGTAGCAGTTTTGGGTTTATTTGGAGAGAATATTTTGATTTATTTATATGACATACATATTGTAAGTTTATATAAAATTAAGTTTATCTATGGAGCTTTTACCTATTCCTATTTTAGTTAATAGGCTATTAGTTTGGACTTCTGTTCCCAGAATGTTTTCTAATACAGAAGTATTGTCTCATACTATAGAAAAGTTCTCCAATTCTGGTGATTGGAATTGGACAACTTTTCGGCCTAGGAAATTGACTTGATTGAGTAGTGGTTTTTCCAAGAAGTTGTCTCACGGTAGAAATTTGTTGTTGGGTCACCAAATAGTTGTCTCACGTTAGGAAGTTGTAATTTTTATCACACTGGAAAGAGCTTTATGTGTGGTACTTTTCTCATAGACTGATGTTAGCGGCACTTGCAAGAGGATTATGGTGCAGTTGGAATTGACATGTAGTTTAATTGCATGCTTGGCAAACATGAGGTAATTAACAACTTTGATTCTCCCATTCTGTCATTTGGTTTGTGGGTAGAATGAATTAGAGAAGTTTTCTTGCTGACAACGTCTAGAATTTGTTGAGAAATCAAGCTCTAATGAAACAATGATGGTAGGGGTAGTTGAAAGTGGACTTAAAGAGTGCTCGACAAGGAGGATATGGTATAGTTTGAAATGGTGTGCGCTTTTATTGAGCTTTGATTATGTCATTCAGTGATTTTATTTTTTCAAATGTAGGAATAGTCGTTTAGGTTTGGTATCAGTCAATATTGTTCACAAATTATTCCCGGTCTCTTTGTTTGCATGAATTTTTTACTGAGAACAACAAAATTAGAGTACTTCATTTGGGGGATTCTTGGTAAATAGTGCCATTTTAATGTTATTAGTTATGGGGTGGTGGTTGATCGCTAAAAGGAATGATTTTGCAGTTTTATTTGTTCTCATTTAATTTCTTTGTGTTTTCTTATGTCTCTATATTATTTGGTGGGCAAAAGTAAAATTGTATGGTACATATGGGGAGTGCGGATGTGCATTTCATCGTAAGATAGTATTTTGGTTTAGCTTCTAATTGTATTGATTTTTTCATTGATTTTTATTGTCATGTAGAGAAAGGAGTATACATGCAGATGTCTGGGGTTTTTGAAAGAGTCAGAGAGTCAGGGACTTCCAAGCTAGAATAGATAATTAGTTTATTCTCAGATCATTGGATCATACATACTCTTTCTGCATATGAAAATCAGCCAGAATCATTGACTTGAATAGGATGGAATCAATTTTAGTGTGAAGAATAATGTTGGGTAAGCTAATTATTGAGTCATGCTCTTTTATTGTGTGTTCATAATAGGTTTTAATTTTTTTTAATGTTGGTCATATTTTATTTTCTCAAGTAGGTTTAGAATGTATGTGTGCATTGCAGTTGATGTACAAAATTTAAGTTTTTGCAGTCTTTCACAAGGAGAATATAGGAACATATAGAGTTCCCAGTTCTCATACTTCAAGTGTTCAAGTAATCGACAATCGCAGAATGTTAGTGTAGAACCATTTCCTTTGTGGGCATCTTGTAGCATGATTGGTTGTTTTGGATAGAAATGTAAGTTGTGTGGGTGTATGCGTAGAAAGACTATGTATGCTGATGTTGTGGCCTTTCAATAATCTAGTGTGAAGATGTTTATAGGTTCAAACTTGATGTTTGGGTATTGACTGTGTTCTAATTTTTGTTTTATTTTTATGTCCTTATTTTTTTATCTAATTTGTTGTATGATTTTGTATTGTTATCTAGTCTTTATGAAGGGACCTTGTTTAAAAATAAATTTGGTCTACAAAGTTTCAAAAGTATAGTTTATCTATATTCAGGTGGTATAAGATTTGGTAGTATGTCGCAGGGGTTTGTGTGTGAAGATTCTCCCCAGGAAGGAAACACCAACAATGTGAAATCTTGTCTCTTCTTCACTATTAGATGTTTTCAATTGGCAAGGCAATATGTTGACATTAGCAAACTATACATAACTTAATATAAGTAATTAAGGGTGTGTAAGTGGAGGAGTTAAACTTTTATTTTAAAGAAAACTTATGCTCGAACAAATTTATGGAGTGTTTATACAGGAAAATTACATAAAGGTTGTATTGGAATCCATGTAGGATGAAATGATGTCTATTGGTTATAGGAAAAGAGTGAAAAAGTTGTTGTAAGCAATAATTTTATGTGTTTGACATCAGTTAGATATTTTGGGTCAAGAATCGAGTTGATTGATTTAGTTAATTGATTTTGAGTTGTTGCCTTTGAATGAGATACTTTTGTGAGGACATGTTGGGAGAAATGTCAAAGGAGATGACATGTGTGGATTTCGATCGTGTGAAAAAAAAGAGATACTCTGTCAGTGACATTTAAGGAGTCTATCGAAACAGGGGTTACAAATAAGTAAGATGTTATTTCCATATGCCTTAAATTCATTGTTCAATTTCAATTAATGGTTGAATTGCTTAACTTTGGTAAAACAAGTTTAAGTATATATAAGAAGTTAGGAAGGGATAAATTGAATGATAATTGTTATCTTATTTTCACAACTAGATTCAAGTTCTAGTATTATAAGTGTAATGAATAAGTCAATTTTCAAAAGTGAGAAACTTCATGGAGTTGAGTGTCCATTGGCTATTTGTTGAATTATTGAATCATGTCAAAGGGATAGCTTTACTATTTGGCATGTTGGTGCGACTTTATTTTGAAGTCGTGTCTACCACCTATTTGTTGTGTATATTGATGGTAGACTCAAAATGTGCTAATATAACGATTATGAAAAGGTGGTATGGCTTATTTATTTGTATGGGTAAGAGTTTGGTATTGTAAGTCAATATTATTTTAGTATACCTTTATTCAAATAAGTTGAAGTGTACTAACTAATTATATTTTATATTTTATATTTTATATTTTATATTTTAAAAATATAATATTGTATGCATATAAACACATAGATACATATAGCTCTTCATACATTTTTTAGTTTGGTTCAAATGAGTTTAAGTCTAAGTCTTAAGATAAAGAGGGTCAAAACATTGTTGATTGATTATATGATGAGATGCCCATGATGGGTTGGGTGAGCCCATATGTTAGGAACTTGTAAAATAAACAACTAAAATGGTGTGAAGGTTTGAATGTTTCTTTTTTGTGAGCATTAAATCCTACTAAGCATAGAGGAATAAGTAAAAATAAAAAATAAATAGTGTATATTCTATAAGAATTATGAGTAGTGGTTTACATTTTATGTTAGGTTTGAGTTTTGGCTTTTTTTATTGGTGTGTGTTTAATATTGTAACTCCATCTTGAAAACTAAGCAAGTCTATAGAGTTAGCTGGTCAACTAGCTATTGAACTCTTGAATCCTATGAAGTGGGCAGTTTTGTACATCAAATCAGGCACAATTATTGTTTAAGAACCAAACAAGATGATTAGTCATGTGCACTAGTTATTATCTTATGTTTTATGGCACGTGGTGGTCATTGCATTTGAAACTATGTTCTGATATTTTTAAGATTATTTTATTCAAATGTGTCGTAAGTGTAAGTTCCAAGATAAATTAGGTCAAAACATCATTGATTGATTGTATTTTCTTTTTATATTTTTAAAATTGAATTTTGCACATAAATACATAGATACTTACATATATTTGTTTGCACTTTTCTTGCATTTTTTTTATGAATAAAAGCCCAAGGCAAAGATATTTTATAGTATTATACAAAATTTAGATATGACAGCATAGGGTCAAGCCAAACTCCAGGCCATAGATATCGATTACTGCATTTAATACTAGGAGTGATCATAACTATCCTAAAAATATGAATCCAATTCATGGCAGATATCGTAAGCAAGTCAGACATTCTTAAAATTCAAAATGACCCATTTATGGGGTTAGAAATGTTAGCAAGAGACACTACTCTTGTTAGTGTATAGGTTATCATTGAATGAAACTACACTTTTTTCCATAGATACTTATCATGTTGAGGTGTTACCGAAGGATATTATGGAGATTTGACTAAGCATGAGATTACTGGCATAGTGTACATCATTTGATATATCGATAGCTACATAAATGTTTGATCATGATTTGAGGTGTGAACCTACGAGGAGCTTCAATGAGGTATTATATACCTTTTTATATGATCGCAATAGTTTACATTATCATATGACCATGTTATAGCTTTTTGTATATCGAGTTTATATAGTAAAGTGAAATGTAGAGATAGTTGGTTATTGGATCGATCAACGGTCCTATCAGATTAATGATCCAATTGATTTAATAGTGGGATATGTTAGCGCTGACCTCTATGATGATATCTATGCTTGTGTTTGAGGTTAGGAACATGTTTTATGGATAGATCTATCCGACATACCATATGCTACTATTATTGTTCTTGAAGCTCGCAGTGAAAATATTATATTTGATGATGGGTATTTAAGCTAGAGTTTTGGAGTTGTTTTTAGTATTGTGATGGCTAGATACGATAGTGATAAGTTGTATGTGAGTGATGGATTAGTGATCAGAGATTCAATAGTTAGATAAGAAGATTTATTTTATATTTCATTGGAACTATCCAGGCACAATTGATGCTACTCTCAGTTCATTTTTGAGTGAACTTTTATCTACCTATTTTGTATGGCAGTGAGCTTCTTTTGGTTGTAATCTGAGTAGTGAGCTCTAGGTTGGAAGCATGAAACAGGTGCATTCTCCTCATGTACTAAAACCCTAACATGGTAACTTATTTCTATAGAAGTAATTACTTGTGGGTTCCATCCCCACCGTAGTTTTTCCCAAACTAAGTTTCCATGATTAAAATTATGGTGTTATGATGATGTGGATGTTTTTCTTTTATTTCAATTTTTTTTCATTGCTTTCATGTTATAGTTCTGCAATCAAGTTAAAAAGTTTTTAAATGCTAGAATATTGGTTCACCCCCTTCTCAAAGAACCTCAAAATCAGCTACTGCCATACCTGCCTTGCCCACTAAAGATATTAAATTTAACACCACGCAAAACAATTTCATTGCCTTTGCCATTTTTGATATGTTCCCAACCTATTCCAGTCCAATCTAATTTATAGAGTGGAGTCATTGTCTATTTGTACCAACTGTCCCAAACATTCCTTCTTTGGAGATTATTTCCAAAAATTTGCAATTAAGAGCGATTATATCCAGAAATTCACAATTATTCCTTCTGTGGAGATTACATGGAGAAATTCACAATCATTCCTTCTGTGGAGATTACTTCGAGAAATTTGCAATTATTCCTTCTATGGATATTATATCATGAAATTTACAATTATGAGCGATTATATTGAGAAATTTAAAAAGTCAGCCAGATAACTCGCAGAGAAGGGGAGAGTGGAGTTTCAAGAAATATCGTTCGGAGATTTAATCGAGAAATTTGAAATAGAGTAATCTTTGCTTCTCTTATCTTATTCTGTCACTGAGATCGAAGACATACAAGATGTAAAGGCAAAATTCATATAATATAGCTCACCGAGATGTCAAAATCAGTGAGTTAATGGATGTGGTTACATTTGCGACACGAGTTAAGCAATCTTTTTTCTTTAATAATGCATAGGTTGACCTTTTTATGCTTTGTCTATTCTTATTTTAGGTATGTATTTAAATTTGTGACACAAAGAAGCAAGAGATGAAGAGCTTACCTTTCAAAAAACAAAAAGAAATAATAAATCTTTAAATTATTGGATAGATTTGTTCTTTCTCCTTATTTTCAATTACAGTAAAAATTATTTTTAAAGGGAACCATAACCATTTACAATAGCTAAAAGATATGAAGAATAACATTAGCTCAAAAAGAAACTGCTGGGGGGAAAAAGAATAGCATTGCATAACCCCCTAGCATAGCCAACTAGCAAAAAATAACAAAAATCCCAATAAACCACAACGAGGACCAGAGCCCACCAACCTAAACCACGTTTTTCATGAATTCTGCAATATCCTCTTTTAGCAACTCAAATTTCTGAATCGACTCCCTGAGAGTCGCCATCTCTCTATTTTGGTCAACTTTTTTCTTTTTGGTGCTGGCCCTCATCCTAAAACCTGGGCCACCAGGGGTAACACCCGTATCCACATCATCCTCAATTTTAGTGATAGGGCTTTTGTTGCTCTCCAACATTTCCAAGAGGGCGTACAAGTTGTCCATAATGACCTTCATACCTTCAAAACTCTGCTTCATGATCGTATTGAGGGTTTGCTCAATTCTTTGAAAATGACTTGAAGTAGTTTGCAAGCGAAAATTTACCACCGCATTAATCTTTAGTTCCATTTTCTCTGGCATAACCATATCATCAACAATCATTTTATGACAAGTGCCCTCCACAGAAGAAGTCATATTCTTGGCCATCAATAAGGCAAGTTTATCAACTCTCTCCTTCGGCTCAGAGTTCCTAAGATTAATATCTTTGATCTCTTTGTAGATCCAAGTATTAATTTGCATGTACAGGTCTGAACGATCTGTAGCTGCCTAGATAAAGCCTTTCCCCTCTTTCCTTTCCTCATCTTCCTCATAACATTTCCCCGTCTTCATTTTCTCTCCATCTTTCTCATCATCTTTAACCTTTGCCTTCTCTTCTTCATTCCCAGATTTGGCCGGCGACAAAATATCTTCCATTCTCGTAGAATCCTCGTAGTCCACAAGCACAGGGGAAGTGTTACCAATTTGACCCTTGATTCTTTCATTCTTCCCAAGACCCTAGCCCAAATAGTCAATTTGGGTAATCTCCTTAGAATGATTAGACTCAGGATGATCTAGCGGTGTAACAACCGAGTTCACGTCACCACTAGAAATGATAACCTCCTCAGCAAGGTTGGGGAAAATATTATCAAGCTCTTTATTATCCTTTATTTCCTCCTTATTGGCCTCCTCCTCCCTAGTAGTATTCTCATAAGGATCCTCAGTGTCCATTTTGACAGAATTAACACTATTGACATCATCACTTTCCATATTTGAGGAATCGTCTAGGGCTTCCTCATCAGGGTCCTGACCCATTTTACTTTGATTGGATGATTCACTATTATCCTTGTCACCCTCTTGCCCTCTTGCTTCATTATCTGTATCCATCCCTTTCTCCCCCGTGAGGATTTGGGTAGCTTTGACCTTATCAATTTTAGGGTTAACCTTGTGATTTTTCTTGTTGGGGCTTTTCTCATCCGTAAGAGCTCTTTTCCCCCCTTTTTTTTAATATTTCTCCTTTACAGGCACCGAGATGGTATCCTGTAACTTAAATTTATTCATGAAAAACATGGTTTAGGCTAGTAGGCTCTGGTCCTCGTTGTGGTTTTTTGTGCTTTTTGCTATTTTTGGTTGGTTGGTTGTGCTAGGGGTTATGTAATGTTGATCTTTTTTCTGCCAACTCTTTTCCCTTGTTGGATTTGTTATTTCTCCTTGTTGTTGTTATTATCATTCTCTAAAATACACAGCAAAATAGGTACACAGATTTATAGAGAAATGCTATCTACCAAATATACACTTAAAAGATCTCTATTAGGTTAACTAGTTCTAATTTAACACTTATGGTTTGATCCTCTAGCTAGCTGAACCCCAAGTTAGTTAACCAAGATTAAATTGAATCAATCGAAATTGTCAAAAAGTGTAACCTAGCACTATTCTTTCTTCCTTCCTTTTTTGAATCTCCTCTTATATTAATTGAACACAATACATATACCCCTTTCACTAAAGGACATAAGAATGGTCCAAACAAAAGTAAGAATTATATTCCATTGGACCTTGCCACATGTGAAAATAACTTTCAAAATAGAATTGTATAAGTCGTCCTTTTATCTTAAATGAATGCCAAAACAATTGAAAGAAGATAACCATTCTTATTTAAAATTGGATGTAATACTAATTTATAAGTGTTTTATGTTTTATTACAAGTTAAAGGTAGCATCTCTAAACTATTTTTATTTCATCCACATTTGTTGCGTGATTTCCACGGCTTTCATTTCATTTATAAACTACTTTGGAATATTGACAAAGATTTGCTTTCCTTTCACAATGGATCGTGGTTTGTAATTTTCTTCAGACTTGACTTTATAACAATTAAATGCGGGTCAATGTTTGCCGTGACAGACGGGGTTGAATGAGTCTCAAAATGGCCTGCATCAAAAAATCATAAATGATAACAATCCTTTGCTATAGTCGAGAGATATCTGCTTCTATTATGACTACTTTGGTGGAAAATTATATAATCCACATTCGATATCATTTCTAGATTAGGACTACTTTGAAATATTAAACACTTCCATTGTTTTTAGTTAACATTACACACGGTTTCTAATCAAATCAGTTTGAATTTAAATGATCCAAATGTTTGCTGTGACGAAATGAAATAAAACTATGCGAGTCAGATTTCGAATTGTATCGAATGCTTACAATGTTTGCCGTGATAAAAGGATTGGGTTCCCAGTCAATGTGATCTGATGTACATGGAAAACTTTATATGTTTCTTATTAACGTTGAAAACTATATATTTATATTTTATCATTATTATAATTTGGTCATTTTCTATATTTATTAGGAGATGAGTTGGTATACTTTATTTGAAAGTTGAGAAAATATTTGTTTCTATTTTATTTATTTTGTAAATTTAGATTAAATTTTTTATGTGGTTATTCATTATTTTAGTTTAGAAATATATTATTTGAAAATAAAAAAATTATATTTAATTTATTAATTCAAATCTATATTTACTTTATACTTATTAATTAATGAAAGAGGCCTTTATTCATCTAAAAAATCTATATTCTTTTATTAATAATTATTATAATTAACTAAAAGTTAATTTAATTCAAATTAAATTCTTTGATGATTTATTTATTCACTAGGTCGAGATATGAGATCTTGAGGTTGAGAAAGCTTTCAAGAAGCTTTGCATAGATAGAACAATCAAGGACAAACATAAACACATCGAGGTGAAAGGGCTCACAAATGCCCTAATGTTCCCAAAGGAATTTAAAACTGAGTGGATCTAGGTAGTGCTGAGCACAGTGCATGACTGAAAGATGTGGCTCAACGATGCCAAAATTGATCACCAGGGATCTCATACACGTTGTGACCGGTTATCCTGTAACTGACAAGGCCAAGGCACTCAAACACCCTTCTCACCCTCAGATTGAGAAGATGACAGGTGTAGAATGGGATGACAGAGGTGGTGGTAACCTAAATTTTGATAAATTAGAAGTCCCAATCCATTATCAAGAAGCATGTTTCTCCATAAAAAAAAAAGATCAAAGGAAGGAAGCTTTATGACACAAATAAATAGAACTAACTAATCGAAGCCTTTAGAAAATGTTGGAATTTAGACCTGCTAGAAAGATGATTTTGACAGAGGATAAAGCTGGTTGAATTTTAAAATCCTAAAAATGACCCAATTTGGGAAATTAAATTTCCTATCTCCAATAGAAATATTAGCTTTTCACGAGGTGTTTTGGATTTTCGACCAAAGCCAAATTCGAAAGTTAGGTAGTTATTTTTTAGTTAGTTTATTGTTTTTTCAGAATAATTTGTAATAAGAGTTGTGTCTTTTCACCCTAAAAAGGTGTGAAAGCCACACACACACACACACACACACACACACACACACACGGATATATATATATATATATATATATATATATATATATATATATATATATATA
>MU224564.1:4736371-4769706 GCA_018584345.1 Thuja plicata | reverse complement strand
GTGTGTGTGTGTGTGTGTGTGTGTGTGTGTGTGTGTGTGTGTGTGTCATGGCCTATTAGCCAATTCTTTGTGAGAATTTATTCGCACAAACTAATCAGGAGATTGAGAGTCAATAAATAGTTCTAGTAACACTAGTGTTTATATGAATAGTTGTCAGTCCATTCTTGATTTCTTGATTAGTATTAGGGATGACATTCATGGTGCTACTCCCTATGTACAGTATCTACTATAGAGGTTATTCTCGATAGGAAGAGGCGAGAGGTTTCTTGTGGCTTGTCTCTTACTGAGGTACAGGGTTTAGTGCCCAAAGATACCATGAAACAACAATGTTTACTATTTTATGTCGGACAAAAGTATATGAAGGGATACCAGGTGACCAAATGTGAGAATCCTAGTATGAAAGCATTGATATACCCACACTTTCTTGCTTCTCATGGTCGTTATCCAAATAACGACTAGATTCCACTTGATTTTGTACAAAAACTTTTTGTCGAGGTTTTTTTAGGGAAGGTCATGAATTACACTGATTTTCCACCATATCTCAGACAGGGGAGTGGTAGGCTTGAAGGCAGAGATGCTTACCGTTGACCCAATCGACATTTACTAATTCACACATGGCCATTGTTGGTCAGAGGGCACCTTGTATTGCTCCTACATTGGGTCATGGGGCAGATGGGGTTGTTTGTAGCAACTAGGTCCAAGGAGCCATTGACAAAGTTGGGGACATTGCAGCAGTTGTCGCTTCCATAGTTAGTGATTAGGTTAGCTAGTATTTGTTGACTCGGTGATGCTCTTGATCCTCATACGAAGCATCCTCTAGCAATACTTTTGATTATCTTTATAGTGCAGTGGGTATCCCTTCACATTCTAGCCTATAGGGTCTAACAGGACAGTTGACACATGTTACACTGACTAGTTTGGTTGAGGATCTATTCGATGCATATGCATTTATTGTAGCAGATCATGATATCCATATATCAGATGTCAGAGCTTGTGTGGGTACTATTAGATACTCTCTACGACATCATTTTTACCACCCACACTGTGGCCATAGTGGTAGTGCCCATGATCAAGATCCACCTACCGACCACTCTATTGCTATAGAGGGAGAGGCACAATGTACAGATCCTTCGGTGAGTGCAGCGTACCAGTCCTCTGATGTTAACCTTGAGGACGTTGAGTTTATCATGACCACTAGAGGTTACATGGATTTGATGATATGTGATGATTCGACTTCCATGCATCCCATTTTCTCAGTCCATTGCATTCATCATTATTAGGACATGTGTCGAATAGTCATGTTGCAGATGCAGAGTTGAGTCTAGATGAGTCCCAATAGAATCTTGATATCTTGGGTGACACGATTGAGGCTAGGGATTTTGAGTACTATCATATGTCACCATTTACACATGCAAATCTTATTTTTAATGTAAACTAAATGAAAGTTCATGCTGTAAATTTACTTTTTTAACTAGATTGATATGATATCATGTGTGTGTGTGTGTGTGTGTGTGTGTGTGTGTGTGTGTGTGTGTGTGTGTGTGTGTGTGTGTGTGTGTGTGTGTGTGTGTGTGTGTATATGATTTTTTTCTAGGGGGAGATGCCTCTTGTTACTTCTTTGTTGAAGTCTGATTGTGTAGGTCGTGGGGACTCACTTGATGATGTCAGCACTAGTGGTCAGGTGAGTTTTAAATTGATTCATGTGTATATATTCTTATATATTTTCTTTTAAATGATTACGTTTTATATATATTTATTGCTCAAATACATATCTATCACTTTCTCTACAGGGCTTGACACATCCTTCACAACATGATAGTCACTCTGAGGAGTGCTTAGTGAGGAACCATCATGATGAGTCCCATGGTGTCGAGCCATCTAGCTAGTTACATGTTTGACACATGTTATATTTGATCTTATTTGATCTAGATAAAAAATTTGATCTTAGATAGACACTTTATATGTTGTTGAGACATGTTGCATTTGATGTTATTTGATCTCTAGACTTTAGATGTTTGACATGTTACATTTAATGTCACATTCAAGACATTATTTGATCTCTAGACTTTTAATGTTTGACATGTTTTACATTTTATGTTAAATATGCATGTACATTTGATGATTAGATAGTATCGGTATATCATTTGATGGTGAGCTATTTTTTGTATGCATGTTAGATGATATACCTATGTAAATGCACATACACATGTGTTTTATGATCTTAATTTATATGTTTGACACATTTTTTCATTTTACATACATACATGTAATTTGATGACTACATACTTGATCTATGATTTGATGATTACATGTTGTACATGTATTATCTAATTTACATGTTTGATGATCTAATTTATATGTTTGACCTATACTTTATACATGTTTGACGTACATTACAATTGATGTTATTTGATCTAGACTTAATATGTTCTTGAGACATGTTACGGTTGATGTTATTTGAAGTTAAGATAGTGAACAAATCAGAAAAACACAACAAACCTCAGGTTTTGCCTTTAGCGCTAGAACTAAGAGGGGATAAAAGTGCAGGTTAGAAGAAGCCAAAGATAAATAAAGAAAATCCTATCTTCTTTTGCTCATAGAACAAATCTCATAAGAGACAAAACAGGGAAAGGACAGGTGAAAATTATCATGAATATTTAATGTGGCTTACCGTTGCTGCTTCGTATTTTTTCCAGACCTGTGTCTGATTTGTGCTCAGATTTGATATTGTTTGAGGTTTTTAATGTGTTGAAAGGAGTTGGACAGTTGGAAGATCAGTATGGATAATGGCCCTTGCTGGTGGGAGGCGGTTCTCCCTACGTAGAGACCAATATTGAAGGAGCTTAACTTGATTTTAAGCTATAGCAGCAGTTGTATCGGTGACTGAGTTTTTTGACCAGCCGACTTGTATGTTACCAAGAATCATTTCACTCCTAAGATATTCACATTGTATTGCCTGTGTATGTTATCTTCTTGTAATGATGTCCTAAGGATATTATTATCATCCTCCCAAGAACTGTAAACTGCCACTCCAGATTACAAATGTTGTTTGTTGTTCTATTAGTTGTGTACGTTCTCCTATTGCAGCGATAACAACTCCATGAGGTCACTGATATTCAATTTTCTCTATTATAGAATGAAGAGGCTTCATATGTATGTCAACACGGGCAATATACATCCTATAGTCTTTCATTTGTCTTTGAGCATTTCAGTTGGTCGATACTCTTGGGAATCTGACATGGCATGTCGTAACTAAATATATATCTTTGTCTTAACATCATAGCAGGCTATAGCGGTCAACTTAAGAATCTCAAGTTGGCTAGTATATCATGCTTCTTCTTGACAATGACTTCTTTTACATTAGTGACAATTGTAACATGTTACAGTTGATGTTAAGATAGTGAACAAAATATGTTTTGTTGAAAATGATTTGGAAACCATTAATCAAATGAAGATGAATGTTGCATAAGCATACAATGAATTTGGTGAAAAGCCCTTGTAAATCTGGAGCAAACACTATTGGCAGATCAATCTTTACATGGAATTCTATGAAATGGTCTCAAGTACCGAATCATTCCGAGAAAGCTTTTCCACACAGCCTGCATGGTTTGGAAATATTTTTAGCAACGTAGAGGCATTCGACATTGATCTCTTAATATCTGAAATGAAGTATCGACGTGAAAACAGTTTGGGGTTGTTACTATGGTGATCTGTAAGCATGAAATTCTTGTTTCTATGTCTGATATGCTCCCAGCAAGGGTTCCCATGACTTGGGGGTATTTTTAAGGGGATTTTGTTAGTTGTGGTAGCTTGGACAGTTGTTCGTCCATTTGTAAGAATTAGTATTTAATTATTTTTCTGGTGACTTTGGTTAGTGTGAAGATAATTATTTATTAATTAATTGATTTCTTTAGGTACATGTAGCAACCGATTTGTTATGTGTTGTTAAAGTCTGATTTATCTCAGTCGTTGATTTGGATTAATCTCGGTCGTTGGTTTTCTAATGAGAATAGTATAAAAGGGGGCCAAGGGCATTTAGAGCACACACATTTGAGAAGCATTTGCAGTGTTAGAAAATAGGTTTGCAGTGATAGCAAGGGCACGGTGATAGCATTGGAGATAGTAGCAGGGTGGAATTTCAGCTGGAGGAATTGAGAGATTGTCGGAGCTCTGCCAGTAAGAGGCAAGCAATTTTATGTATCTCTTGATTTCCTGAAGTTTAATAAAATTCCTCATATGCAGTACTAGTTTTCCCTCCAGGGTTTTTCCAAGGAAATTTGTCCAAAAATACTGTGTTCATTGTGTTGCATATTTCTTTCTGTGTCTTTTATTTGTGAAGTTGTAGTTGTGTTATTATTCAATATTTGTTGTGAATTAATATTTCACATTTGTTGTGAAGAATAGGCGGTGGAGGCGGCTGCTGTGGAGGACTCCGAGCTTGAGAAGGTTTCTCCTGAGGAGGATTCTGCGGTGGGTAGCGGGGACACTCAACTGGCTGCTAGCTCCTAGTCGGACTCCACCCCCGGCACTGAAAATGATACAACCTCTCCCTCTGATTAAGTTTTCAGAGATAGTTAATTTTGGGACAGACAATACCCAAATTTTGTTGCTAAATTGTCAAACTTTCATTTAAGTTTTTTTTTTGCTTCTATTAGCTCTAGTTGAGCCTTGGTGCTCTGGATTTGGGGTTCACAATCCTCTCGGTTGGATTGGGTTATGAACCAAGAAATAATTATCTTTTTGTTTTTAATTTTACTGTTTTACTGCTTTCATAATATTAATATAAAATATCGGCTATGGCCCATTAAAGATAAAAAAATAATATTTCCCATTAAATAATCTCTATAAGATAGGAGATTAATAAAAAATAACTACAATAGAATTTTCACATAGTATCAGAGCTAAGTTGAGGGTAGAAAATGTTTACCCTAGGAATAGGGAAAAAAATGAGGGTTTATAAAACCTAGTTTGACCTATTTAGAATTATTATTTATTTTATCCTTTTGAGATGTCCTGAGCTAGTTTGAGAGATTACGATAGATTGGATGGAGCCTCCAATTTTGGTGTTTGGAAACTAAGAATTCCATTATTTTTGGAAGAGAATGGTATCAAGAAATATGTGACTAGTGTTGTAGATGTACCTACAGATCCAAAACAACTCTTAGAATATAAGAAAGATGATGCCAAGGCAAGGAGGCTAATCCTTGACAGTGTCAATGACCATATAGTTCAACATATCACTGATTTAGATACAATGAAGAAGATGTGGGATGTCATTCTGAATCTGTACCAGAATGCTACCACTACTCGGAAGCTGATTCTTAAAGAAAATTTTAGAAATACCTAGATGAACAAGGGAGAAGACGTTACAAGTTACCTCACTTGGCTTAGACTTGTCAAGGATGAATTAGTAGTTGTTGGAGACAAAATAGATGATGATGAACTAGTAAGAATAGACCTAAATGGGTTTACAAAGTAGTGGGATGTCTTTGTTCAATTTATTAATGGATGAGTGACCTTGTCGAGTTGGGATTGACTATGGACTGACTTCACTCAAGAGGAGCTTAGACTAAGTCTTGTAAAAGGGAAAGAAATGAAGGGGTCAAGCAAAGGATCAAATCCACAAAGTGACAACAAGAAGAAGTAATTGTCTAATATCAAGTGTTTTGGCTATCATGAGTTTGGTCACTATGTTAGTGATTTCTCACAAAGGAAGAAGAATGAAAAGAAAGACAAGATGTAGGTGGCAACTTTAGCAAGTGTAGATGAGCTCTCTAGTAGAATGGAGGATAATTTTACACTCATATCTTGTATGGTTAGATCAACCTCACAAAGGATAATTTTACACTCATATATAGACAATGAGGAGTCATTTCATATGATAGGATTTAGAGAGTACTTCTCTAGTTATAAGGAGGAGGACACCAGAATCTAGATTTCTATGGGGAATATGTCCAAAATCAACTCATTTGGAAAAGGGCCTGTTTATTTTCAGAGGGAGAATGGAAATTCAGTTTCCCTTCATGATGTGTTGCATGTGCTAGGCTTGGGTATGAATCTAATTTTTGTATCTATCCTTCAGGCTAAATGGTACAATGTACTCTTTAGAGGGGTGCATGTGTTGATCAAGAATAAGGATTGGAAATCACCCATAACTATTGGAGTTAGGATCGGTCACCTTTTTAGGTGACAATTTATTACTCCTAAGGCACTCATGAGAAACAATAATCCTAGAGATAGAGGAAAGTTATGGCATAGGAGGATGGGCCATATACATCTTGGAGCACTTAAATTGCTTCATTATATAGTGAGAGGGGTTCTGGAGGTGAGCATAGAGCATGATGATGTATGTAAGGAATGTGTGTTGGAGAAGTTTGTGAAAGAAAATTTTCTAAGGAATGACACCAGATTTGAAGGTGTTCTTGATCTAGTACATTAAGATACTTGTGGACCAATGTCAATGAAGTCTCTCAATGAATATGATTACTTTGTTACTTTTATTGATGATTTCTCCAGGAAGACCTCGATATACTTCTTGAAGACCAAGGATTAGGTTTTTAGTCACTTCCAAGAGTTTGAATCTCTTGTGGAGAACTTGATAGGAAGGAAGATAAAGGTTCTTTGGTCAGAAAATGGAGGCGAGTACAAATGCAAAGAGTTCTAGGAGTTCTATACTAGGGAAGGAATCAAGAGAGATTGGGTTATTCCTTACAACCCACAACATAATGGGGTTGCTGAGAGAAAGAAATATTATATATCAGAGGCAGCAAGGGCTATGCTACATGAGCAGGACATGTCATGTTGCTAATGGGCAAAGGCATGCAGTGTGATAATATACATATATAATAGGGTTCTGCATAAGGTGTTGGTGTTCTAATCAACAGATTGGATTTCCTATGGACTTGCCAATCCAATGCTGGAAAGCCCAAGTGATTTGGTCAACTGACAAGTCACAACCAAGGTAAGGTTGGAACTTTTGCAATTCTGGCTCTGCAAAACCAAGGATGGTAGGCCTTTACCTTGACCTATTCTTCAAGTTACAAGGCTTTTTATTATAGATAAGAAACACTTCAACCTTCTCTCTCAAGTATGGTAAGGCACTTGAAAGAAATCTAACTGAAAGCAGTATATCATGAACTGTAAACTAAAATACTTTAAGTAGTTCAAAGAATGTTTAGTACATTTTTATGTAATTGCAAATGAACAGATAGATAAGATATCACAAAACTATAAACAATTAACTGAATAAGTATATTCCAAATAATGATTAGACCAGTGCCTTCTTCTATCATGGGCAATAGAGTCAAAATTATCCCAACCCTATGTAGAACCTCAGAGACAGTTTGCAAGAAACATATCACTTCAAAGGCATTATGATGAGCATCTATCTTAAGACAAACCCACAACTATCTCAATTGAGTTTAACTCCTCAGATGACAGCCTGATTTATTGTGGCCATAATCAATTGAATTTAACAATGCAAGATGAAAAGATCAATTGATAATGAAAGCTGCACATTTAATCAATTAAGTATAAAACATCAAACTATCACTATGAATAAAATCTAAAGATTTTATCTAAGGGACTAATCAAAAATGAAGTTGAATCAATTCCCACAGATGAAAGAAAAAAGCACTTATTTTTATTGATTTTGAAAAAATAGTACATCCAGGTCCATGTTACACTTGTTGATTAAAAACTATCCAAATATGTGAAATTGTATTATATTGTATTGTCTTGTCTCTTTAAATTTTACATTATGTGTGTGTGTGTGTGTGTGTGTGGCTTTTAGACCTCTTTAGGGTGAAAAGACACAACCCTTATTACAAATTATTTTGAAAAAACAATAAAGTAACTAAAAAATAAGTAACTAGCTTTCGGATTTGGCTTTGGTCAAAAATCCAAAACACCTCATGAAAAGCTAGTATTTTTGGTGGAGATAGGAAATGTGATTTCCCAAAATGGGTCATTTTTAGAGTTTTAAAATTCAACCATCGTTAGCCTCTGTTGGCATCATATTTGTAGAAGGTTGAAATTCCAGCATTTTCAGAAGGCTTCGAATAGTTAGTTCTATTTATTTGTGTAATAAAGCTTCCTTCCTTTGATTTTTTTAGTATGGAGAAAGTTTCTTCTTGATAATCAATTGGGACTTCTAAATTTTGAAAATTTAGGTTACCACCAGTGGCTCTTTCTGGGGAAGTATGCTCCCTGTGAGCATAGAAAGATTCCAGCTATCTCTGAAGAAGTAAACCAAGTATCCACACTTAATCTGATGCAAAGTGAAATTGCGTGGCCCTAGGCTCCCCAAAAAAGTGAACACTACTTCTTTCCTCTATCGAACACATAATTCTAATCATGTAATAAATTGGATATCCCGAATACGATGCCACCATTCTTATGGACAACATTCATTGCTTTATTAACACACTTTGACTTTTTTTTACCCTTAGAAATGTCAACAGGTGCACTGTAGTGCTTGCTAAATAGAAGATCCCCATGCATTTGATCAACCCTACAAGTAACTAGATTAATCTCTTCTACTTGGATTCCTTTATGTACACAATCTTCCCTATACTCAAGATGTTTCTCTTCACAAAAAGGGTTTGGAGATAACTCACATTCAGGAACTTCCTTCTCATCAAAAATTTGGTCAGGTGGATACTCGGATAATTTTTAGAACTAGTCTTAAACACATTCTCCTCATTATGTCTGTTTGATTCCATCTCATCTTCACATGTTTGATAGAAATTCTAGTCATAGGATGAAATAATGCATGTCTCACTTTCTGGATATACTTCCCCATAAATATTTTGAGTTTAATCATCTTCAAAATGATCACTAGGCCCACTGTCTTTACCATGATGTTGATGGACTTGATTGCATAGAAAATATTGTTGAAATAATGGATTCAAGGATATAGATAACTCAGGCATATCTCTATGAGAGCTTTCATCTGAAAATTCTTCATGTTCATATGTTGTATGCTTCTCTTTTTCATCTCCGTTCTTTGATTTCTGAAATTTATCATCTTCTTCATCTAGTACCCCCTGAGTATGTATTGATCCATCAACTTTCTTATGATGGTGTATTGAGAAATTTTTTTTACCACTCTTCTCAACATGTTTTTGATATTCCATGTCTAGTAAATATGATATTTCTTCTGTACTGAGAAGATCTTCTTCCTCATTATCATGGTCATTCATACCTCTTTCCATTCAAATCTAACTATGTATAGATTCTTCTTCACTCTGATCCAAATTTTTCTCCTCCATGTCATCATAAGTATTACTATGGTTCTCAAGAATGGGTTCTTCTTTATCTTCTGGATGACTAGTGCACTCATTTTCCTCACCAAGATAATCATCAAGCACAAGGCCTTGTTCAATCTAAGCATAAGCCTCCCTTTTTATGTCTTCATCATCATCTTCTACTATATATGCGTAAGGAACTTTATAGAAGGATCATCTAATGTTATTCCCAATTCTTTGACCTTTCTCATGATTTCTTTTTGTGAAGGCATAATGTTTGAAGGTATTTCTCAAAGAATGTTCACCATTCTTATCAAAAAATGTGTAGAAGGCTCCCCTTCAAATCTCTCCAAGCTAAAAAAATACATCAAGTGGAGACATACTAGGATCCTTTTCCATGCTGCAAAATTGGTCTTCATACCGTTCATAGCACATGTTTTCTTCTCCACCAGTGGCATCATGAAATGTATAAAGAACACATTGCTCAAACTGTCTCCATGATGAGATGGACTGCATAGGTAATGAATCATATTCTTCTTGTGCATTATTTTTTAATGGCCATGCAAATGGATTCTTGGCATCATCTTCTTTATGGACCTCATAATTATCAAGGAATATATGAAAAGCATCCAAATGATCAAGAGATGATTCATCGTAATCTCAATAAAATTCAAGAACCCTCTGTGAAAGTTGTGAAATCAATTCATTAGAATTGCATTGAAACTTTCTAAGATCCAAAGGCCAAGTATCAACGGGAATCAAAAAGCTTTTGAACAGAATTTTAAACATTATGTAATAGATCTTCTATTACTAATTAAAGGACAAATACTCATCCATTCCAAGCTATCTACCTCAGTGGAGAAATTAAAAATTTCCAACATATAGGGTCACCACCTTTTTATCTCCTTTTGAGTCTTTTCCCTCTGTAGAGTCACCGACTAAAATAATTTATTAAATACAGTCACCACCTTCTTATCAGAATGAAAATACTTACTATCTTCTGAGTTCTTTTCTCCTAGTAGAGTCTTAAATATATCACCAGAGATTCTAGGTAAAATACAAAATTGTCCTTTTGAACAACTCCCCAGCAAAGTCTCCAATCTGTTGGTGCTTAAGTCTACAGATTAGATTTCCTATGGACTTTCCAATCCAATGCTGGGAAACCCAATTGATTTGGCCAACTAACAAGTCACAACAAAGGTAAGGTTGGAACTTCTGCAATTTTGGCTCTTCAAAACCAAGGCTAGTACGCCTATACCTTGACTTATCCTTCAAGTTAAAAGGATTTTTATATTAGATAAGAAACACTTCAATGTTCTCTCTCAAGTATGGCAAGGCACTTGAAAGAAATCTAACTGAAAGCAATATATCATGAACTGTAAACTGAAATACTTAATTGAAAGAATGTTTAGTAAATGTATATGTAATTTGAAATGAACATATAGATAAGATATCACAAAACTATAAACAATGAACTGAATAACTATAATCCAAATAATGATTAGACCAGTGCCTTATTATATCATAGGCAATAGAGTCAAAATCATCCTAACCCTATGTACAAGCTCAGAGACAGTTTGCAATCTAAACATATCACTTCAAAGACGTTATGATGAGCATGTATCTTAAGACAAATCCACAACTATCTCAATTGAATTTATCTCCTCAAATGAGAGACCGATTGATTATGGCCACAATCAATTGAATTTAACCATACAAGATGAAAAGACCAATTGATAATGAAAGTTGTAAATTTAACCAATTAAGTATGCAACATCAAACTATCACTCTGAAGAAAATCTAAATATTTTATCCAAGGGAATAATTGAAAATGAAGTTGAGTCAATACCCACAGATGAAAGAAAAAAGAACTTATGTTTATTGATTTTGAAAAAAATAGTACATCCAAGTCCATGTTACACTTGTTGATTAAAAACTATCCAAATATGTGAAATTATATTATATTGTATTGTCTTGTCTCTTTAAATTTTACATTGTGTGTGTGTGTGTGTGTGTGTGTGTGTGTGTGTGTGTGGCTTTCACACCTCTTTAGGGTGAAAAGACACAACCCTTATTAAAAATTATTTTGAAAAAACAATAAAATAACTAAAAAATAACTACCTAACTTTCGGATTTGGCTTTGGTCAAAAATTCAAAACACCTCTTGAAAATATAATATTTATGTCGGTGATGGGAAATTTGATTTCCCGAATTGGGTTGTTTTTAAATTTCTAAAATTTGACCATCTTCAGCCTCTGTTGGCATCATCTTTGTAGTCGGTCAAAATTCCAGCATTTTATGAAGGCTTCGATTAGTTAGTTCTTTTTATTTGTGTCAGAAATATTCCTTCCTTTGATTTTTTTAGTATGGAGAAACTTGCTTCTTGATGATGGATTGGGACTTCTAAATTCTCAAAATTTAGGGTACCACCATAAGGTACTGGGGAAGATGACACCAGAGGAAACTTTCACAAGGAAGAAGCCAAATGTCAGTCACTCTGGGATATTTTGAAGTTTGGCGTACTGTCACATTCCAAGTGATAAATGTACCAAGTTAGATCAGATTGTAGAGAGGGGGTACTTTGTGGGATACAGTGAGACATTAAAGGCGTATTAGATATTTATTCCACGGACTAGGAGGATTATAGTTTGACATGATGTCAAGTTCATGAAGGATAGGGAATTTAGAAGGTCCAAATATTTTCTAGTAGATGATAAAGGTGAGTAGCTAGTAGAAGCTCCAAGGATCACTCAATCAAATTAAGTGCAAAAAATCTCAAGTATCATTACTAGTAAAAGCACAAGCTCAAGTGTTGAGGGTTTGCAGAATATGGAGCAACAGGTGTAGAAAATCCAAGAGATGTATCAAGAGGATAAGGAGGTTGATATTTCTTCCTTTGTATAGTTGGTAGCAGGAACCGTGACGTTCAAAAGACACATGGAAACTCAGGAGTTTGTGGGAGCTCCTAGGATGAGTACTAGACAATGGAGAAAACAAGCCAAGTTCAATGACTATGTGGCATCAATTAGTCAATTGATCGATAGTGATCCTTCTATCTACCAGGAGGATGCACAACATCAGGTGTGCTAAGGTGTGATTGTTGAGGAATATACCTCAATAATGCAGAATGATGTGTGGGAGGTTGTTCCTAGACTGAAAGATAGGACTCTGATTGGATCATTCTACATATTTAAGATCAAGCGGGGTACATTTTGTAGCATCAAGAAATACAAGGCAAGGTTTGTGGCAAATGGGTGCTCTTAGAAGGAGGGAATAGACTATGAGGACACATTTTATCCAATGTCCTGGTATACTTCTAAATGAGTAATGATCTCATTTGCAGCATAGATGGGGTGGAAGATACATCAAATGGATATCAAGACAACATTCTTTAATGGTGAATTAAAAGAGGAGATGTACATAGAACAACCTAAAGGCCTTGTAGCACACAACAAGGAGATACACATGTACAAATTGAAAAGATATTTGTATAGACTAAAGAAGGCTCCTAGGGTGTGGTATGAGTGCATTGATACATACTTGTAGGGAATGGACTTTGTGAAAAGTGAGGTAGATGCTAACCTCTACTACTTGGTGGTTGGATGTGAGGTTGTCATTCTTATACTATATGTGGATGATTTTTTTTAATAGGTTCACTGAGGATCACAAAGTAGTGCAACATGGACCTTACAGAAGAGTTTGAGATGAATGATTTGGCACTTATGTATTACTTTCAAGGCATGGAGGTGGGGCAGATAGATGCTGAGATTTTCCTTGGACAATGGAAATATTGCACTGAAATCTTGAAGAGATTTAAGACAGAGGATTGCAAAGCCATGTATACACCCATGATCATGAATTGGAAGAAGATAGACACATCAAGGGATAAGGATGTAGATCCCACCTTTTACAGACATTTGATTGGTTCTCTCATGTATTTGGTCAACACCAGGCCAGATATAGCTTTTGCAGTAAACTCTCTTAGTCAGTTAATTGTTGAGCCAAAGAGAATGCATTGGACAACAACAAAGCATGTGCTACATTATTTGCATTGTATAATTGAGTATGGGATTAGATAGGCTCTAGGTGAAGGAATCAGGTTGATAAGCTATACTTATATAGATTGGCTAGGCAGTAAGGAAGACACGAAAAGAACTTCACGGTGTTGTTTGAGTTTCGGATAAGGATTTGTCTCTTTGTTCAACATGAAGAAGAAGTACATGACTCATATTTCTACAAAATAGAAATACCTAGTGGCTAGCATGGAAACATATGAAGCTATATGGCTTCAAAATTTTCTTCTGGCCTTGTTTTGTTAGAGGGTTGAGACTATAGTAATACACTGCAACAATTAGAATTGCATTAGGTTATGTGGGAATCTGGTGTTTCATGATAGGTCTAAGAATTTAGATATCGGGTATCACTTCATTAGAGATTGTGTACAGTGGGGGATTGTCCAACTATAGTATGTACCTACAGAAGAATAGGTAGCATAAATTGTGACAAAGGCATTGAGGAAGGTGAAATTCATGTTCTTCATAGATAAGTTGGGTGTCATGTTGAACAACTTCCTCACTAAGAGGGAGTGTTAGTTTTGGTAGTTTGGATAGTTATTTGTCCATTTGCAAGTATTAGTATTTAATTTTTTTCTAGTGACTTTGTTTAGCATGAAGATAATTATTTATTAATTGATCGATTCCTTTAGGGACATGTAGCAACCAATTTTTTATGGGTTATTAAAGTCTGATTTATCTCAGCCGTTGATTTGGATTAATCTAGGTCATTGGTTTTCCAATGACAGTAGTATAAAAGGGGGTCAGACACATTTGGAGAACACACATTTGAGAAGTGTCTACAGTGTTAGAAAATGAATTTGAAGTGTTAGAAAATAGGTTTGCAATGATAGAAAGGGCATGGTGATAGCTTTGGAGATAGTAGCAGAGTGAAATTTCAAGAGGAGAAATTGGGAGATTGTCAGAGCTCTGCTAGTAAGAGGAAAGAAATTTTATGTATCTCTTGATTTTCTAAATTTTAATAAAATTCCTCATTTTTAGTACAATTTCTTCCTCCGGGGTTCACCAGGGATAATTTCTCCAAAAATATTATTTTCATTGTGTTGCATATTTATTTGCATGTTTTTTCATTGTTGAAGTTCCAGTTGTGTTATTATTCAATATTTATTGTGAATTAATTTTCAATAGTTAAATAATCTGTATAATATAGGAGATTAATAATCAGTACCTGTAATAGAATTTTTACATATTTCAAAAATTTTTGAGTAACAAACAATGATTAAAACAACCCAGATTTTTTAATTGCGACCTAAAATTAATTCTGAAACAAGGTTGAAGAAATGGAAAATACAACATTTGCACTTGAAATTGGAGCATGTTAAAGAGATCCTGCATTAGTATCAAGGATAATTTTGTTTGGTTTGGTTGTGGTATAGAAGACTTTGAAGATATTGAAGATAATATCTTACAGACTTTTAAAGTCATATAGTCATGATGTTGGAAATGTACATCTTGATCACAATAAAAATATGTACATAATAAATTTATAAAAGTTTCTGAATAAATAAATGGTATTATAATGTTGAATTACAACTACTTTAAAAAATAAGGTAAAAGTTGAAATAACAGGAAAACATAAGTCAAATTCCACAAATCTTGCTATAATTTTCTTAGCAACCAATGAGATGGGAGTCATTAAGACATTATGCACAAATAAAATTTGATTAAAAATATATTCTGAGATAATAAAGACTTTAGCTTTCAGAGAGAAGAAATAAAGTTTACATCAATAGTGAGTGTTTCACCAATGAAGGAGAGATGAAAGAAAGTGATTTTCATTATGGAGGAGTGTTAAATATTTTTACTATGAAAGAAATGTTGAGTAAAAATACAAGAGGGGTGACAACATTTTGGCAAGGAATGCAAATGAGTGAATAAAAAGATTAAGCACACATAGGATAATGATATTCTTCAAATATAGTTGCAAGATGTGTATTTATCTGAGTAAGAATATTAACCACGGAGGTTACAATTGCCACTGCCCCTTCAAATAAAAGGTTTTTCCCAAATAAAATGTTTTGGTTAAGTTCACAAAAAGGGAAGTTACTTTTCAAAAGAGCTTAATGAAGTCATATGACAAATAGAAGAATGGTTAGATATCTAGCATATTGATTATTTTTAGAAAGGAAATATATGCAAGTTACAAGTAAAAGGATTTTTTTCAAGGATAAAGTACTTTTACAAAGAACATGAATTGAGTGAATTCAAAAATATTAACAACATCTCAGAGGGGAGGGGAAAATTCATTTTGACTCGTAGAGAATGATGCTAATTGTTTTTAATCAAAGGGACAATATTTTCATGAGAAGTATTTCACATGGGATCTTTGTGAAGAGATTTTGTTCATTATGATAACTTAATTTCGTATGAGAAGTATTATCCACAACAATCTTAAAGGGAAATTAGAAAAGGAGAATATTTATGAGTGGAAACTAAAATGATTATTGGTAGAGTGATTAATCATTTTACTTCCTTTATTTTGGAAGTAAAATTAAATATTTTTTTAATTTTCTAACCTAAAAGTTGCAACGGTCTAAAATACTTCCTTAACTTTATAAAAGAGAAATCGAGACCGAAGGAGAAAAGTAACACAATGTAATATATTTATCATCAATTAATAAAAGACATTCAATATTTTTCTCTTCAATGGCGTTCTGCAAAATATTTTTTTTGGATTAGTTCTCTGTGATATTCATTTCAAACAAGTGTTCATGTTTTCTTAAATCTTTGAATAAAGAATTATTTGTTGTCATGGTAGTCTGATATATCAGATACATTTGAGAGTTCTAAGTCCTTATGTCTCTTATCCGATATCCCTTTTCAAACAAAATTTCAAATCATTCAGACTGATTATTGTGGCAAGGAATTATTAGATAGTATTGAAGGTTAGAATAGTTGACACGTTCATCTAAGCGGTGATCTTAAAAATTTTCTCATGGAGTTAAACATACGATCTGGAAGAGGGCGACTCTGTATCCCAATGGATAGAAGGCATTGATCAAATCAAAATATCGGATTTATATTATTTCAAAAATCTCTTTACTTTTCAGAATTAGTAAGTAGTAGGAGATCGCAGAAAGAGGAGTAGAAGATAGTTACAAATCAGGAGTATGAGATAAAGAAATTAAGAGGATTAAAGTAGAAGAAATACAGATCAATTTCAATTCATATGCCAAGTTGAATTGATTTAATAATAAGTAATACAAATCTTCCCTTACATTTTTAATTGATCAAAAGAAGATATGAAAGATTAAGCTAACCAAGTACACCCATCTTGGTGTGGCAGACCCAAAAGTGTAGGGGAATTGGATCACATTAATCATTCTCATTCGTTGGCCAGAATTCATTGTTGGTCATCTATATAGGATTTGGCATATCTTTAGGGTTTGGAAATTTGTAGTTTTGGGAAATAACAGAGCTTCTAAAGCCTCCAAAGTTGAATTCAATTGTTTTTGGCAATTTCCAAAAATAAAAATTTAATATCTTCAAAACTGGAGATGATCTTGCAAAGAAAATTTACCAGAATGCTTATGCAGCCCATCCAAATCTTCATAGAAAGAATAGGGAAAATTTGTGCACAAATAAAATAACTTGCTAAAAATAGTAACTCTAAGTAAATGCAAAGTTGAGACATATTTTTGTAATAATTCTAACCTTGTGGACCTACTCTGATCTGGTTATATCTAGATTAGACCATTATAAGTATGTTGACAAATTTTGTAGGTAGGGTAGCGATTTATAGTTGATTTAATGGTATGATAAACTTGTTAGGATTAAATAATACTGAGAGGGGGGGTGAATCAGTATTACGACACTTTAAACATGAACTTAATAAATTACAACTTAGCCATATAATTACTAAAATGAAAATAATATAATCACATAACACATAACTCATAACACTATGAATTGTTGTCGAGGAAACCCTGGCCAAGATAAAACCCTGGTGGGGATGGTACCCACAAATATGTACTAAAAGTATAGTGTCCCTATTAGGATACCTAGCCCTGTTAGGAGCTAAATATTACATTAGCACATTTCCCTATTAGGGGCATACAATTCCCTATTAAAGGTATACTGAGCACACTACTCTTACAATCCAAAATAGTTTTGTTAGAATCAATCTCAGAAATGAACAACACAAGAATCAGCTATGCTTAGATAGTTCCAGTTTTTGCTCGCATCTATCTGACATCACAATGCAACCATGCATTACATCTACTTCATATCATCTCATCACTATCACACTTCACTTTAAATATATATATGTATATGTGTGTGTGTGTGTTACATTATTCAGTCGGCTCTCTAATACATTAAAAATAGAATTAATACTAATGCAAAGAGTAAATACAAAGTCAAAAACCTTATACTACCACATCATACGTAATCCATGATACCAATCCAACTTAGCACATTTGGATTCGATGTCATACTCCCTTAATCATCATGACTGTTAATCTGCCATGTATCTCTGTTACTCTATTTTTTTATGTCTTCAAAACACTGTACAACTCACTGTGATCAATACCAAGACTCAAGTGACCTTAAAAAAGGTCATACATACCCCCAAAATGTCTTCTCAAATCTCTCATGTCATCATTCATTATATACTATCTTCACTATGCAAAACTGTACTACTATACTCTATTTTTTTTCACTGTACTTAGTCATTTTACAATCTACATCTCCAAAACTGTAAAAAACCCCAAGCGATCATCATACTATATATGTTTCCATAAATGAAAAACCTCAAGTGTCCCATATCACTCCAAAATGCATCACTTGCAAATAATCTCTCCCTTTGGCATTGATGATAACACTTAGTGAAAAATGACTAAGTGTCAATACCCAAAAGATATCTTTGTATATCTTTTACATATATACTTTACTCTATACAATTATCTATATGTTTTTCATCTCTTCTCTTCTCCCCCTTTGACATCAATGGAAAAGGTATTCAAAAATGTAGAATAGACCAAAATTGTACCACTGCTTACTATAAAACTAGACCATCTTTAGTACATCTCAGAAAGAGTTTTCCAAGATCTTCACTTCCTCTATCCAGGGATTCACCAAAATATGACTCACATGAATCATCCCATTCAGTGCAAATGAATAAGTCTTTCTTCCTTTAGGGCAGTAGGAATATTAGATGTAAGGGCTTGTCCTGTCTTCTCCATGTAAGAGATATGGACCTCAAGAATTGATAGCTTGGGAGTGATTAGACTCTTTAGTAAACCAAACCTTTCCATAACTCTCCCTCTTTATGTATCAAGTACACTTAGTTTATCCAAAACTTTGGACACCTCTCTATCTATCTCCAATACATATTGTGAGGAGGTCTCACAACTGTCCATCAACTTATCCAGAGTAGTTCTATCCTTCGTTACTATGTCCTCAATGTTCTTAATATTTCTGATAGGGTTGATAGAGTAACTGTATAAATTCCTTCCTTATGTGACACAACTTTTGGCCTCATATGTAGTTTTTTTCAGTATTCCTAAGTCCCATGAAATAGACTTGCACACTTCATCCAATTTCTTCGCGAGATATTTCTTCTCAGCCTTCTCTTCAGCAATCTTCTCTAATGACTCATCGTGTCTGTCAAAGTCATCTAGTGCCTTGTTCAAGTTCTCTACATAATTTTTTCCTTGAAAAGAAAAAGGTGTTGGAATTAGTTTGTTCAAAGTGTCAATTACTCTTGTCATTACCTTAGCCTTCTTCTCTCCTTTCTGCTTAGATTTTTCTTTATCTTTACCAAATACGATGTAGGATAACTTCATCATCTCATTCACATCGATGCTCTCAACATTAGTGCTCAAAGCCTTGTCTCTACTTGCAAACAATAAAGGTTAAGAATCATATGTAACAGTTTCTTGTTTCACTTCAACCTTATTCACTATATCTTCCACTGTTTCATCAATGTTTTCTTTCTGTTTTTCTTTCTCTTTCATATCCTTGTCACTGACTCCTTCAACATTTGTATCCTACACAAAGGGGTCATTCACATCCTACAAAGTGTCCAATGACACACGCACACTAGAAACATAGAAATATGATTGCTTTAGAGTGCTTACATACTGACTACTATCTTCGCTCAATGATTTATCAAGGTTTATTTCAGCTCTCTTTGATGATACACCTTTCTCAATGGATTTGGGCTTAGGAGCCTTAGGTGGTGAGATGTTCTCAATTTTAATTCCCATCAAGACCTTTTCTATAGCTTTCTGTGTCTCCTCAATAACATCATCATATCTCCTTCCCATTATCTTTACTAATCTTGTCTTGGTTCTCAACAAGGGTTTTAGTTCACTCAATATCCTCTCCATCTCTTTAACAAATACAATAGGCAACATGCCTTAAATTTATTCTTCTCTAATCACTTCATCTTCCTTTTGTGCCAATTTCTTCCTTATCTCAAATTTATCATATAACTCCTTAGGTATACTACCCCCAATTTCTAACAAATTCTTCTTAAAAACAAGTAAATGTTTAATCACTATGTCTAAAATCAGAAGTTTGTCAAATCCCTCATACCTGTCATAGTATTTTTTCAATGAAACAAGCTTCCCTTGATCAATTAATCTCTTCTCTAGCATTTTCATATCTGGCTTCCAAATTTGTCTCGCATTAGTGGTCTTTTCTTCAACTTTCTTCTCTTCTCCTTCTATCCTCTATTTCTTAGGAGGTGAGTCAAGTTTAGTGGACCTTGTGTTTCTTTTAGGTACTTTCTTTGTTGTTTCTTCTTGCGATGTACGCAGAGGTGGTGAAGGTGTAGATACATCAATCACAGTAGAAAATGGATTGATTATCTTCACATCTTCTGGAGGTGGAAGGGCTGCAGCAGTAGTGCTTGCCAACCCACAAGCTCTCTCAGTCATCTTCTTCCTAACTTCTTTCATTTCCTCTTTAGATATGCCCCCCTTGGCTGCACAATCATCAATTATATTTTCTACTTTCCTCTTCCTTGATGCTCTATTTTGTTCCTCCCTAATATTTGCAGACTTCTCCTCATAAGTACCCCATCCCTCCTCTTATGAATCAACTTCTGAAGATAAAATGTGTTCTACTTGCATAATCAGAACTTCAGAACTAACCTCATATCCCAGTGGATAACATCACTTCTTTTTAGGAATAACAACCTCAAAGCACACACAATCAGTTTCAACCATGAAACAAATTGAGTACTTGTATTTTTCTACAACTGCCTCAGGAATTCTCTCACTTTCCTTCATCTCTCTCTGTAGGAGTTTGATCATACCAAACAATTCACCATCTACCCAAGTGTTTTTATGTCTCTTATGACTTTGAGAAATCTGAATGCCAGTAGGTATACTATCTTTCCATGCTCTAGGGTGCATACCAGGAAATTTGTAAACAGTTTTTATGTACATGTATATCAACAAAGATCAAAATCGGGATCCTTTTGACTTATCCTTCTTAATCTGCCTTACATTCTCCAAGAATTGTTGTATTAAGACTTCACAAAGATTATACTTGATGTTTTCCTTGACCATCTAATGATCCACTAAGATTATTCCTACTGATATAGAATTGAGTCATTTGGAATAATAGATTTTATAGCCTAAAATCATAGTAATCAATCTTGCATCACATGTTGGAATATATCATTTACCGTCATCACTCTCATGTCCCACTATGAATGCGTTAGAGTTTCTACCATTTTCTTAGTGTTCTTCTTAGCAACAGGTACTACATCAGCATTGTCCAATCATGTTATGGCATGAATTAGGTCATTTTAGATCTTCATAGGCTGATCTTCAATCCATATGAACTGATCATGAACTCTGCTCAAGATAATCTTTATCCATTCTACTTCGTCGAAGTCGTGAAGTTTGGTTATCTTCATAGTACTCAAGTTATTTAGGTGTGCAAACTCATCCTTCATCATTCCAACTTCACCTATCATGTCTTCCATCTCTACGGAAATCTCTTCATCTCCCAAAGATTCATACTTACAATGTATGTAAGCCCTAATATCTTTGACATGTAAAAATCTGTAGGGTGTTTGAGAAAATGTGCCTTTGGGATCATCCTCAGTAGATTTGAAAGGGTGTTTCTTATATTTGTATCTATGTCTCTTTGCAACATCGAAAATCATAGGAGTATTCATTTTCAAAGCTTCAGAATCGATCTAAATACCTCTTTACTGTTGAAATGTGATTCCCTTCTTTGATCAATCTCTTCAACATACTTGCTCCAATTCTGCTTCTTCTCAATAATGTGTTCTCCTCAAGTGTTGCTCTACAAATTATGTTCAATGATGTTCTTTCTATTAACCATACACTTTGCTGAGTGAAGAAATGACACAATTCCCAATAAATTCGATTCTGCACATAAACTAGTCTAATAACAATCTAGTGATCATAGGATATAGGCTTGTACAACCATGCGATCAAAGATATTTTTTCCAAAACATTTCTACATGCTCTCCCTAAGCTCGCAAGAGCTTAGTCCTGAAATTCAGGGGTTGGATAGATTTTTTATGTATTCTTCCAATGCTCCCCCTAAGGCCATGCTTGGACATCTAGGTTAATGTAGCAATGTTAGCGTCAGGTGAATACTTAGTAGCATCTAATGATTCTCCCTGAAAATTTTCCTCACTAGACTCATTTACCTTCCATACATTATTACTACTAATATCTTCTTCTTTCCTTAAACAATTGTCAAATTCACTCCTGTACTCTGTAAGACTCTTACGAGTATCACCAATATTTTTCTTTATCACTATAAGACATGGTACTCTTCTACTGTCAGTTCCATTATACCTGCAAAAATTCTCTATATGGCCTAGATTGTTACAGTTTTAGCATATAGGAGGTGATTTGTTCTAATTAACCTGCAACTTACAATACCTTACAATGTGCCCAAGATTATTACATTTGTAACATGTGGTCTTAGCTGTTGTCTCTTTACTAATGTAATCTTGTTTGTATCTTGATTGATCAAGTTTCCTGTATTCTTCTTTCTTGTGCCCATATGCATAACAGTTAAAGCAATAACCAGAAAAAGTTTTGAAAGGGGCTTTACCTCTGCAATCTCTCTTCATGTGTCCAACCTTGTTACATCCAAAACATCTAGCTCTAAAAGGTCTGATCTATTATTTAAGTTCTTCAAGAGTAGGTCTTTCTCCATCAATCTTTGCATCATATTTTTCTTCTTGATTCTTTGAACATTCAACTTCATTGAAGCCAACGCTAGTCATGTCTCCTTTAGGTTTCTATCTATCTCTTTTTTCATTGATCAATTCAATACTCATGTGAAGTCTCTCAATATGATTTTTTGCATCAACAAGTTCTCCTTTTATGATATGATTATATTTCTCCAATTCCAAATACTTTTTTCTTGCAGCAATCAAGTTCATTCTTCATTTGTCCCATATAAATGTTAGCATCCTTTAAGGTTTCTTCAATTTTGTTCTTAGCATTCATTTCTTGTTGAATCTCTTTAGCCATATGTAGTGAAGTAGTTTCATAATCAAGCTTCAAAGTATCTTTCTCTTGCTCAAGCTGCATTTTCTAATCTGAATTATCATTGTCTAAATCTTCTTTTATCGTAACCATAAGATCTTGTCTCTGACTTCTATATAGTTCAATTTTTTCTTTTAGTTTCTTAATTTGAATCCCTCTACTCTTCTCAATTTGAATTTCATGTCACCATTCTTTTCTTCAGTTGTGTCAAGATCTTCAAGTGATTCTTCAAAGTTTTCTTTCAAACTCTTAGAATCCATCTTGATCTCCCTTAAGTTGTTAAACTTTCTCTCCAAGGGCCAAATGCTCTGATACCAATTGTTAGGATTAAGTAATATTGAGAGGGGGGTGAATCAGTATTACAACACTTTAAACATGAACTTAATAAATTCCAACTTAACCATATAATTACTGACATGAAAAGACCATAAGCACATAACACATAAATCATAACACCATGATTGGTTATTGAGGAAACTTTGGCAAAGGGAAAACCATGGTGCGGATGGTACCCAAAAATATGTACTAAAAGTACTATTGACGGGGTTTTGCTGACCGGGTCCGCCAACAGTCATAAGTTGTCACCGGGTACCGGAGGTACCGGCCAACTCCACCTGCAAAGGTTATCCGAGGAAATTAGATTCCCCGGGCCTTCAAGCACCTGGGTGTTGGGTCACAACGGTGCGGGGCTCGATTGGGAGAAGTGACTATTTTCGAGGGGGATAGCTATTTTCTTCAACTCATTCTCTCCGAAGATTCAATAAGATAAGGTTTCCCCTAGCATTCTACACTTAGAAAAAAAAAAAAAAGAAGATCTTGCAGGGTTAGAAACACTTCATCTAACTATAGTCATGTTTAAACGTTCGGAACATCAATAATACTCTGACATACTACACTAAATACCGAAGAAAAACACAACCATCAGCTAGTATTTTATCAGCAGCGAGGGAAAGAAGTCGTTAATCTATCTGACATATCAGAGTAAAAGACATAGAGAACATGAAACATGAAATACCATTAAATTAGAAGTAAGAATTCCAACAACATCATTGCAAAGAACTTTCCCTTCTTCATTAATGTCCCTTCCAGCAAGCACTAGTGTGTGATACAATGATGGCTCCACGGGAGCGTCTAACTATTGAAAATAGAACAATGGAGGATTGAGCTCTGCAACTAAAATGAGAAATCACTTTTGTATTACTGTAGACAACAAAATAATCAATTTTGTTGACCCTTGGAAATGGGCCAGTCTGGCTATTTATACAATTCTCTTCTAACGCTAACCCTATTTTACATCATGTTTCAATAAAATACAATATCTGGGGGCCGGTACTACCTGCGCCACCCTACAAAAGACCTTGAGACAGAATAGGTCTGACATGCCAGAAGAAAGAGACAAGGATATACAGTAGAAGAATCATTCTCGGGAGGAGAGCCAAGAAGGGAGAAGGAAGAAAGTGGGTCCCCCGGGGATCGAGGCTACATGCCTCATATGGGAAATGCGGAGCCCTGTCTCCAATGCATTAGGTGCACCTCCAAACGGTGTCTCGAGAAGACCACCCTATCAGAAAACCAACGGTTGAGCCGACGCCCATCTTGATGTAACCAACTACCTTCTGACAGCCTTTATTAACCGCTCCTAAAAGTGACCGGTCGGCCTCAAGGACCGGGACACGGATCACATGAAAGAATACAATATTTGGGATCCGAGACTCCGAGATCTGGGAACTTACATTCCCAAAAGAATAAAGAATACCCAATGTTTGAGTTTTCTCCGGCCCCCGGAGAAAGCTCAAGGTTGTTTATTATCATTGAAAGCCTGGAGGAGGTGGGAAATGCCATCTTCATTGATATCCCTTAGGCTGGCCCTTCGGTACTTGGCCACTTCAATTTTCTCTCCCAGGTCTGGAACATTCTCCTTAAATTCGTCAGCCATTTTTACCACGTCGTGACCACTAAGCACCATATGAGTTAACTTTGTCATTTGGGCACCATCTATCCCCTCCAGGGATTGATACCGGGACTTCATCATTTCATCAAAACTTCCCAAAACTGAATCCTCTGGTGTACATGTATCTGTGCTAAGGGGGTCAGCCCTGAAAGTCTTTATTACAAAAGACTTATATAAATTGAAAGAATATTTTACTGCATTGACTTTATCTTGTAGATTCCCTACCAGTTGCTTGGTTACCTCCAATGTGAGGTCAAGTCTAGAGTGTTCGGTCCTCACAAAATCAAATGACTCATCCCTTAGAATTTTGGATTCAGAAATCATTTCCTCTCCCAGGCCAAGGAGTTCCTCAAGCTCTACCTTTCATGCTTGATAATTCTTGATATAACCCTCCCACAGGTCAATAAGAGTCTCTGCCTGGTGTATAACATGTCGGGCCGTATATAAGTCTGGGAGGGTGGATACCAGGAAACGTTGGGTGTTTCCTATTTGCAGGGTGACCCGCTCGTCCACTACCTAGGCCTTCTTCTTCATAATTTGCAGGGAGTCAATGTCGCTCTGCGGTAAATCTTCAGAGGTGGAAGCCTTCGGAGGAGCAGCATTGATAGGTTGAGCCAACTCAGTAAGCAACTTCATAAGGTTTGTGTTTTTCACCTTTTCTTCTTTGAGCCTTTGGGCTTCCTTCTCATAACGGGCCTCTACTGCCCTAGCTGCCTCCTTCAGCAAATCCACCTCGCCCTTTTTTCCCCTTTTACCTAGTGATACCTCTGCAACGTTGTAATCTTTGGGCTCTGCGGTTGCTTCATCGGCGCCCAGGGAGGTGTCGCCACAATGGCAACTGTTTCTCCACCCGGCCTAGTTCGAAGAGTATGAACTATCCAGGATTTCTTGGCCTTCGGTGGGGCCTGGACCTGAGCCATCATTTCGGCCAGGGAGAGAGGAGTTCCGGGAGTGGACAGAGCTTTTCTTTTTCTACTTTCTACTAACCACTGAGGCGGCAGGGGTGGCTTTTCTGCCAGAATCTATTCCCTTGATTCCTCCCTGGTGTCTTGCGGCCTTTTCTCCTCAGTGGTGTGGACCTCATCTGTCCCTTTTCCTGTATCTTCTTCTTCTGTAGCAACATTTTCCTCAGCGACCTCCATCTCCTCAGCCTTGTCCTCTGTGTCGATTGCTCGGTCTGGACTTTGGTAGGCTTCCTCAGGGATTTCCTCTTCATACTACTCTTCTTGTTGCTCTTCCTCTACTGTCAAGGCTTCTTCTTCCGTTGGTACATCTTTTGGCAGTAGGGGAGGCACCAGGCTAAGATTTAAAGTTTGGGCCGCAGTAATTACCTGCCCAAAGGTCGCTTCTAGGAGTGGCGCTTGGAACATGGCGGCTGGGTTTATGGTTATTCCCAAAGGTCCAGTTCCCCCAGAAGATGCCATTTGTTCACCTTGCCTTTGTTGGTCCACCCCCAGACCCTACATTTCCAGAGTTTCAGAGGCAATCTCCAGCTCTGGCTCTCTTTCTTCTTCCTGCTTTTCCTGCTCCTGCGCAGGTTCTTGTTCCACAATCTCTTGTTCTGCAGCTGCTGGTTCTACCTCTGGGACTTCTGTCCCTGCTTGTCTAGTGTCCCCTTGCAAGTTTCTGAACTCGTCGGTTGCAAAAACATCATCAAATTCCTCCTGCAGAGGGAGACTGGACGTCACTTCAGCAGGCTCTGCTTCCTTCTCCGGCTCCGGGGAACTAGAAGAGAGGATTTCTACTTGTTGGGCCTGGGATGCTCCCAACCCCGGCTCTACCTTAGGATTTTTGTTAAGCCTCTTATTTCTCTGGGTAACCAAAGGTGGCCCCGCATCCCTTATTTTTATTGCTTCTATGGGATCCACCCCCGTTGCCTTCACCATTAAGGTTGTTAGCGACGGGGAGGAAGAGGGGCGAATTGGCCCGGCCATTAGTGTTGGAGTGGCCAGCCACGTGATTAATTTCTCCCTCATCTGTTGGGAGGCTGCCACTAATTGTTTTATCTATTCCTTTATGGGAATTTCTTGCGTAGAAGGGGTCATATCTATCTCTTTTCCTTTATCTACTCTCTGCGAAGAAGTTTCGGCCCCCGGAGTCAATTTTGGTGCTGGCTGAGCTGCTCGGCGGGCACTTCCAGGGAACACCCTTTTGAAATAGGCATGAATTTGCTCGACCACCTCTCAAGTGAAGTCCTCAATTATAGGCCCTTCCTGGGTGTCCCAATTTACCGGTGGAAGAGTCATTTTATCGATCCCCTTTGCCTTGTACTGGGGGTCAATAGTGGGGGCAGCGTCTGAGAAGTCCTCCGGGAACCTCCAGAGCTTCAACTTATGCATCATGCTGGTCCTCATCCTGATGTAGTGCCGGCTTTGCACCTCCACTTCGTCTTGGAAATCTGCCCAGAAATCCTCCATATGAATGTGATGGGGCTCTGAAGTTTGGGGCAGTGCCGTTGCAATCTTTCCGCACGGATCAAAATTTTTCCGCGCCAAGTAAAATTCCTCCAAGTTGTAGCTTTTTAATTCATTATCCACCTCTTTTGCGGTGGCCAGGCTGCATGTGTAGTTCCCACAGATGATTGGGAACGGAATATTGGGTATCTTTTTCAAAGCAAAGAGGGCATGCACCTCCATTATTTGCCTGCAGTATTCCAGGAGCACAATCTTGTCCCCACAGTGCTTGGGCAACAAGTACAGTTTCCCAGAGAAGCCAGTGACCCTAATGTAAGTGTGTTGTTGGAACTAGATGTAGTAGTGTCCATAACTATGGACTAAATTCATCACCTTTGAGGATAGGCGGTATCTTGCATCGCGGGTGGGTGTGAGTAGGTGATAATAAACGAACGCATCATTTACCCAGAAAAAAATGGGGAAGTTGGCCTCCCATTAAACTTGTGAGAAATAGTCCCATGGTTCCTTTTGTCCCGGGCCAATCCTGAGCACGCCGTCTGTAAGTAAGTTGTGGTTGTTGGGCCTCTACTACGCCAGGGCCCATAAAATATAGGAAGACATGTGAAATTTCTTCTTGTTTAGTTGAAGGAACTGGGAGTCGACATGGTTGGAAATTATTGCTGCCTAGTCGAAGTATCCTCCTTTGGTGGAGATGCCGAGGAGGAAGTAATACATCCATTTAACAAATTCTTGGGTGGAGGGTTGCCCAAAGACCTGGGCCAATGCTATCATTCCCATCTGAATGCTATCTTTGAACTTGGAGCGAGGAATTTCTATCTTCATCCTTTTAGGGTCCCTCTTTGGAACCTTGAGCCAATGGGTATTCATGTATACCCGGGTGGCATCCTCCAGCTGTGTGAATTGGGCCAAGGCATCTGACCTTGTAACCACTGAGGCCTTGGCGAATTGTGGGATTCCTAGACCCGCCTAGAATGTGTCTGGGTCGAGGGATACTAGAGGAGTAGGGTATCCGTTTGGTTCTGTGGCTGCGAGCATAAAAGCCCGAACAGAAGAGTTTTAATTGGTGGCCAGCATCAAGATAAGCTCCAGAGACTATACAGAGCATGGGAAACAAGCTGCCTTGAGGATTCCAGAGTCCCTAACATTGATTTCCAGCTGATCTCCAGTCTGTCGCTGCATGTACATGATTTTTACCAAAGCCTGCATTTATGGCCACATTCTGACGCTGGTGTCAGTATCAATTTTAACTTTGGACTCGATCTTTGAGCCCATAATGACACTATCTTGCATGAACTTCATGGTCAAGGGCATTTTCTCCAGGGCCTTTTCCATTTTGGACTTTACTGCCGCCTTGGTAGCCGTCACGGAAGGTAGCTCTGGACTTCTGAGTGGAGAGGATGCAGATGCTTCAGACATGCTTGGGAAGTGAACTCTGGAACCAGCAAGGCAAAGCGACCATCAGAACGTATTAACAAATAAATATTTTGAGGTCCGGAGATCTTACCACCGTGATGTCTTCTTTTCCTGAAAAGTTAGTTTTATTCAAAAAGAACCAAAAAGCACACGCATTACATGAATTTAAAGTTTCTACTAAACATTCGGGTCTAGGGATTTTGTCACACTTGGTAAAGATACGGGATGGATGATGGTAGGAGACCCGGAGCCCGAAGAAGTAACCGTTGGTGAGGATATGTAAAAAGGAAAACCGTCAAGCCCACATGGGCGCCACGTGCATAGGTATTAAATAGGAGTTATGGCGATGACGGCGGAGCCAACTGTCCGAATGTGTGAAAAGCGAAGGCCACTTGGCTATAATTGATTGCGCGCATGGGACATAAATGAGGGTCTGGCTAGTTTCACAGAGGAGAGAGAAAATTGCCTATTTGAAACCGGCCGAGAGCCGAGTCTCAAATAGGTGGTTTTCTACCCTAAAATGAGTTCATGGGCGGAAAACCAGCAACACAGCCGACTCGACCACCTTGCCAAGCCACCTGGAAGGATATACATCAAAGCCAAGGGATATATACATGGGAACAAAGGGATATATACACCAAATATATACAAATTTACACATATATACATCATGAAATGACGTCCGCAGGAAACCAGGCAAGGCACAGAGTATATACAGCTTTATACATAATCTACAAACAGACCACTTCTGCGTAGAGGGCAAACAACCCTCTGGCAGATTTGACCCACCAATAGGCGGCAAAACCAGAAAATAGGAAACAAACAAAATAGGAAGAAAAAAAACAAATAAACGATGAAGAAGAAACACCAGGCAAACGAAAAGAAAATCGGTGGGAACAGAGATACCAACCTGAGAATGCTGAAAGGTGGAGGAAAGGAGGAATTTACCACGGGAGCTCTGCAACAGCTATAGTTTCCAAATGGTCACAGCCTGCCACCACAAAGCAATCACAATTTCCTAAAAAGGATGGAAGTGTTAAGCATTGATTATCGCTAACTCTCTGCAAATCGCTCTGTAATCGCTCTGAAATCGCTCTGAGTGCTTGAGTGTTTTAATCGCAGTAAATGTGAAAGTGAAAAATAACTTCTATTTATACCCCTCCTCCTTCCGGAAATCCACCTCCTTCTGGCAATCCCCGGACAAGCAAACCTCCAAACCCCGGGCCCGGGGATTCCCTGCGACAATAACCTTAAGAACATCGTGGCGAAGAATCCCGGAGTCTGGAGTCCGGCTCCTGACAAAGAACAACCTCCAGGACCGGAGTCCCAGAGACGAAAAACTAAACAAACAAAACACAACAACGGTGAAGAAAACCCCAGAGAAAGAAAACAAAGGGAGAAAGACAAGGCAAGAGCCGCAAGAAAAAACAAACAAAAGAAAAAAAAGGGGGGACCCAACATTTTGCACACAAAATGTAGGGACGGGGATGTAGGGCATAAGAAATGGTGACTATCTGGGACAAATACCTTAGCGCATTTGAGAACTATAGAATCTCTGGTTAGTAAAACTGGAACAAGCCACTTTCTAAGGCATCTGACAGGCAGAGAGCAACATAGCTGAGAGAATCTAACCACACGGGATCCAGTCCACAGTCTTTCATCAGTGGTGTCGTGTGTGCTTTGGGAGGAAATCAAGGTGATGACCTCTGGGAGGAGTAGAGAAGAGGCACTAATTACATCGAACTAGTCATCAATTTGCTCATTTCCCCCGAAGACCAGAGTTTCATCCCGCTTTCCTCTTTCTTATTATTTTGTTTATTTCTAGGTGGGAAGGTGGTACTTCTTTCACCATTAAGCTTAAGTTTAGCTAATTTCAATGGCGGTACTTCTTTCACCTGTCCACCTATACTTAGATGTTCAAAGAGGGGATAAAACTCCAGACCCAGAAATAATTCCTTAAAGTTTTAGACCTAGGTCAACCAACCAGTACAATCGATCTACCCTCGGTGTGTCTGATTACTTGTTCCTTATATTACTTGTGTTCATTGATTGCCAGACTCCTGGAGACAACATCAGATGGAGATTTCTCAAAATGTGCCATAACCTGTGAAATAACCCCAGAGACCAGGCCGGCTCCGCTATGCTAAAGATAGATTCTAAAGTTCACTATGTCGTAGACATCGTACTGGAAACCAGAGTTTATGCAAAGCATTCCAATTCCTACAAGACAGAACAAAACACTAGGACCCCGAAAGAAAACCAAAAATGAAAATAAAAACAACAAAAGAGGACTGCCCCGGAGGACAACCGACAAGGCTATTTACAAGATGGGGTACCTCACAACGAGGCACCCAGAAGAAATATTTACAACTTTGAACAAACTTACCCAATTCAAAGTAGTGCTTGAGAAACTGTCCATTAACGGGCAATGAGACAGGTTCACCAGTTAGGGTGTTAAGGCGGTAACTATTTGCCCCGTAGATTTTTGAGGTTAGGTATGGTCCGAGCTAGAGCAGTTGGAACTTGGTATGTTTCCCTTTCTTCTCCTGGGCCTTGTCCCACAACAGGACCAGATCCAAAATTTGAAAGGCTTTGTATTGGTCCCTTCTATCAAACCATCATTTTACCACTGCTTGATGACGCGTGAAATATTGAAGAGCTACGTCTCATTGTTCTTCCATTTGCACCAGATTTAAGAGTCGAACCTCCACAATGTTGTCCCTGTTGCTAAACTCCTGTATAAACTGTAAAACTGGGATCTGTAAGTTAACCGGGAATACAGGGTTCTGACCATAAACCAGATGGAACGGGGATGTTCCCAGGGCGGCCTTGACACGAATGTGATCTGCCCAGAGGGCAAAATTCAACTTTTGATGCCAGTCCCAGTGATTCTTTTCTAGCACGTTTTTGATCACTTCAAGTAGATTTTTGTTCATTGATTCAGCAACGCCATTTCCCTGGGGATAATAGTTGCTGGAAAACTTCAGAGTGATCCTCCAGTTGTAGGTCCATTTGAGTAACTGCACCGAAGAAAACACCGGACCATTGTCACATACCAAAGCAAAGGTCATTCCAAACCTTGTGATGATGTTTTCTTCCAAGAATTTGATAACTACGTCTGCTGTGTTGTTTTTGCACGGTATAGCCTCAGACCACCGGGTGCAGTAATCAGTAGCAGTGAGAACATATCAGTGATTGGCAGATGAGTTGGGGTTGATTTCTATGATGAAGTCAAATGCCCACTGGGCGAAGATCCTAGCCTCGAAGACTAGTTGTAAAGGCATAGCCAGGTTACACTCACGATGCGCTGCGGTTTGGCAAGTGTGGCATTTTCTAACATGAGTGTAAATATCCTTGAATATACAGGGCCAATAGTATCCGGCCTGAAGGATCTAATGGGTAGTGGCGTCAGCTGAGCCATGCCCCATTCCAAACTGCCTGTGGAATTCATTAATCACCTTTACAGCTTGGTCTCTGTCGATGCACTGGAGGTACACTCCCTCGTAGTTCCTATGGTAAAGTGCAGAGTTTTTGATCATGAAGTGGGCACTTTTAATTTGCAAGGCACGGAATTTATGGGGAGGTAATCCCTTCGGGAATTTATTATTTAGTAATAAATATACCAAATCAGTATACCACGGGTCTTGGGTAATGGACTCCACTGTGTAAGTTTGACATTCTATGCGGGGAGTCTCTTCTGCCATCGCTCGACTTAGTCCCTACCCCCGGACTATCTTTATGGGCTGCATTTCTAAGTCATATTCCTGGTGGATGGCCATCCATTTCCCCTGTCTCTTGCCCAATTCACTCTGCATCAGCAGAGACTTGACGGCCTGGTCTGGAATGATAGCATGTACCTTGCTCTGGAGAATATAATGCCAAAATTTCTTCATGGTGCGAACTAGAGCAAAGGCCTATTTTTCCAGTGATGAATATCAGACTTTAGCATTCTTGAAGGGGGAGCTCATGAAAGCTATTGGTCATTCTTCCCCTTCAACATTTTGAGTCAACACTGCCGCGGTAGAGTGTTGCGAAGCAAAGGAGTAAATGTAAAACAGAAGGGAATAGTCTGGACTAGCCAGGATAGGTGCTTCCGTTATTGTCTGTTTGATTTGGGTGAATGCCCACTTTGCTTCAGGACTCCACTCAATCTTGGTATCCTTCTTCATCATCTCATTGAGCGGTTTGACAATTTCTGTGAATCCGGTGATGAACCGCTAGACGAAGTTGATCTTTTTGAAGAAGGATCGCATCTCTTTCTTGCTGCCAGGCATTTGTAAGTTTAGCAATGCTTTGACTCTCTCAGGGTCTATGGATATGCCCTTCTTGGAGATGATATGCCCGATCAACTTCCCTTGGTGACCCTGAATATGCACTTCTTGGGGTTGAGGGATATTCCATACCGGCGACATCTCTCACAGATCTGAGCGAGATGGGTAGAATGGTCACGCCTGTCCCGAGAAAAGATGGTCAAGTCATCCATGTAGATAATTATGCACTCATTCACAAGGCCCTCGAACGTAATATCCATGGCCTTTTGAAATGTATCCCCTGCATTAATCAGACCAAAGGGAATTCTCCTATATGCAAACGTTCCCCACTTGGTGGTAAACACCATTTTCTCCCTGTCTTCATACTTAACCATGACCTGGTTATATCCAGAGTACCCATCCAAGAAGGACATCATCTGGGATCCATTCACTATCTGCAACACCTCATCCAACGAAGGGAGAGGGTGATTA
>MU224564.1:4725122-4736321 GCA_018584345.1 Thuja plicata | reverse complement strand
CCAAGAAGGACATCATCTGGGATCCATTCACTATCTGCAACACCTCATCCAACGAAGGGAGAGGGTGATTATCTTTCTTGGAGGCCTTGTTCAAGTTTCAAAAATCCACGCAAAGGCGGATCTCACCCTTCTTCTTTCTTACAGGGACTAAATTGGCAACCCACGTAGTGTGCCAGATTGGGAAGATTATCTGAGCTGACAGTAGTTTTTCTACCTCCTAATGAATCAGGGGCTCAATCAGGGGGTTGACTGGTCATTGCTTTTGCCAAAAGGGCTTAGCGTCAAGTTTCAGGGGAATAGTGTGAGTCATGATGGATGTGTCATACATTTTCAAGTCTTCGTAACCCCATGCAATTACATCGATGTATTCTTGAAGAACTATGAGAATCTTCTCCTTTTCCTTAGGGGAATAGGAGGTACCAATGTGAATCATCTTTTCCTCACCGGGCTGGCGGATGTTAACCTTTTCAAACTTTCCTCCCTCGGAGGAGGATGACACCTTCTCCCAGGCCCGGGGGTCCGAGTCGAAGATTCATTCCAGCGCAACCATCCCCTTCGGGATGGTGTTAGTAGGTAGGTCCATGATCCCATCATCTTCGTCACCCTGCCTAGTATCTTCGTGGTCTCGTTCTTCCACTATCTGATTTTCAAAGATGCCAACATTCGCCATGAAGGACAGGATATGTTGATCGTCCTCAAAAACCTAAAAGTGGGTGATGTTGTCTGGAATGGACGGGGTGAGGACCATCTCAACTGAAAATCTTCAGAGTCGCGAGCCGGCCATTGGCTCAAGTGTGCTGGTAGAAATGGCGAGGGCATCCAGGACATAGTTCCGTCGTAGGGGAATGAGGTCAATGCCAAAGGCATCAAAATCCTCAATAAGGCTCCAAGCCCAATTGCGGTATGCAGCCAGCCTTTTGTCGTGGCATATGTATTGACTCCAGACTTGTTTAACATTCAACTCTGAATCACCCAGAGCCTGGAGGCGGGTGACACCTTTCCTTAATGCAAATAAGAGTCCAAGGACCAAAGCCTCGTACTCTGTGACATTGTTTGTACAGTTGAACTGTAGTCTGTAGGGTGCGAGGAAGGATTTCCCTCACAGATTGATTAATTCTACCCCAGCCCTACAGCCTTGTTTGGATCGGGACCCATCAAACTTGAGGGTCCATAAGTCATTGTTCGTAATTTGGGGCTGGGGAAGGGGAGTAGCCTTTGGATTGCTGTTGGGAGATTTAGGAGGGCTCCCTCCTGAACTACTGTCATGGAGGTAGAGTTTACCTCCAGAGGTGTTTGGATTTGGGACTCCCAGGGAGATGGCACCAGAGGAGCACATCCCGTAGGAACACTGGGCCCCAGAGAATCAGGTATATGTTCATTATTCCGGAAGGTATCGAGGTGCCAGTTAGCGACTGAAAGACAGGGTCCACACTCAAGCTCTGAATGTTTTTGATAGTGTACTCAGCACCAAGTGTCGGATATGAGTGTAGCAAGGGTTGCTGTGGCACCTTGAGAGTCGATCTCAATTCTCATCTTTTCTTCTAGGTCCTGGGCTCTCTGTAGCACTGTGGGATCCTCTTCGGGGATGAAATCGAATGTTAAGATTTCAAAGGGTTGGTACACCCCCGGGGAAGTCTCAGAGAAAAAGACCTCATTGACCCTCCTGACCTTAGTAAGGGCCTATTTCATCCAAGGTTCACTTTCGACCCAGATCTTATTTGATTCTCCCTCCCATGGAAGCCATAAATAGGTGAAGTCGGTCGAAAAGTATCCATTCAAGGAATTAGACCAATTCTGACTTAATACCATCCCGTAAGTCTCTGGGATGTCCACCACTTGGATGTCAATTATGCTAGCTATCTTGGGGTCCTAGATAAGCTGTATCTGGACATTCTTCAATTTCCCCACCATTTTTACAGCAGTCTTGTCCAACTGGATCACTGTACCAGTCGGATGGAATCCGAGCTTCTAGCAAATGGATAAGGGCATGATGTTACCTGAAGCTCTAGAGTCTACTAAGCAGTTGTGTATATTTTTGCCTTGGATATTTAGGCCTAGTAGGAAGGGGGGATCCTCATTGTTCTCTCGAAAGATGGCTGCGTTAGCATCTTCGAATGAGATAGTCTTGGGCGGGCGGCTGACAGCTTCTGGGTTTCCCAAGAGCTTTAGAAGAGACTTCTTCTTCTCGGGACAGTTCAACAAGACCTCCATCAAGGTCATGGAGGTGGTGGTCTATTCTAATGCCTTTGTAATGTCAAATCTTCCTCCTGGAAACTGGTGATTTCCCTCAGCTAGGTCTTTTGCTTGGTTAGAGCTAGGACCTTTTGGAGGAGCGGGTTGGTCAATCATGTTATTCCGGGGAGGAGGGGTGTCTTTGATAGGAGGCGTGGGCATGTACGCTAGTCCTTTACCAACCTGACTCCGAGTATTATATGGAGTCTGCGGGTTGGTAAAGGTGTTGGCCTTGAAGGGTGGGATAGATTCATCAAAGAATCCCTACAATTTGGATTCCTCTTCATCCTCCCCGGAAGTTCTGAAGAAGATGGTGTCACATGTGAAGGCACTATGGGTCAGCTCTTGAACAGGGGGCTCTGGAGAGGTGGCATCATGCGACTGCTGTCTGTCTAGCTGGGAGATCATGATGACCTTTTCCAACGTGGCACAATTTACCTCATTGTGTGAGCCTATGTCGTGCAATCTACACCAATTAATCATGGGCTGGAAGTCTACAACTGGTGTGAAATGTGATGGTCTAGCACTATTTTGGTTGGCATTTTACTTCGGAGGTGGGCCTCCGGCGTTCGCGTTATTATTCTATTACTGTTGATTGGGCCTAGGCCCGTTGTTGAAGTTTCTTCCTCTGGCATTGTTATTTTGTTGGCCGAAGAAAATGTTTCCCCTCTGGGAATTTGAATTCTGGGGCACGTAGGACCCCGCCTTCAGTTGACCCATATCCACAGTCAAGGTAGACAACATTCACCGGAGGGGATCAACCTCGGTGGTCAACTGAGTGTTGGCATCATAATGTGACGGTTGTTGTTGTTGTTGGCTTCCTGGGAAGACAACAGTATTAGTTAGAGTCAAGGGTAGCAATCCTCCAGTCATGGATGACTGAAAGAAGGGCACTCCAGATGGTTGTGTCTGAGACTATTGTGCCTGCTGCGGCTGATTCCAAGGGAAAGTCTCCAGGCCTGGTACCGCCTGGGTCTGCGTTGGGTAAACATACCAGGCCTACTGGTCTATCTAGGGTGGCGGAGGATTCATCGCCATCAAGGGGGCTCCCATCACCAGATTGGGGTTGTACCCCCCAGCATACGCAGTTCTACCGGGGACCATGTTGAAGGGTGTATTCTGCCCAATCCCGCCCGGGGATTTGTTGAGACCATGAGATATTTCTAAAGCTAGGTTGTAAATTTTTCCCAAAGTGTCCCTGTCACCCGCAGCGGTTGTTCTCCAGAGGAGAGTGGTGACGAAGGGGTGCATCGCATTAAGGTAGGTCTGTATGATTACTTCTGCGGATGGAATAAAAGGGCCTGTGCACCGCTTCAAGGCGCGCTGGAACCTATGGTTGAATGTTGCGAGAGGCTCATTGGGTTCCTTCCTGATGGAGATGAACTGGCTATGGGACCAAGCTGGGTCTACATGTACGTGAAAGGCAGTAAAGAAGGCATCTTCCATATCCTGCCAACTGTTTATGGAGTTGGCAGGAAGGTTAAGGTACCAGTTCAACTCACCTTGCCCTAAAGAAAAGGGAAACATACGAGTCACAACATCTTCATGCTGAATCCGGTGTCAGTTCATGGCATACTTGTATGCCTGTAAATGCTCTTCTGCAGTCCGTGAGCCTAAGTGCTCATATCGTGGGCAGATCTTCTCTGGGTGGGAGGGTAATTCATTGATTGCGCCCGGAAAAGTTCCCATTGGGGACCCAGTGTTTCCAAAATACGCGGCCATTGGGGGAACTAGATTTTGGGTAGTTTGGGAACTGGTTCCCAGGATTGCCTGAGAAGTTTGGGTATTCTGAGGTATGCTAGACCCCCACAAGATAGTGGCTGGTGTGATTTTCGAGGTTCGTTTCTTTCGAGCAGGAGGCTCAAGTTTGACAAACCTTCTAGGATTCAAGGCAGACCTAAGGATTCTTTCAAATTTCGCTAGGGAGAAAGACCCAATCCTGCTGAAGGCTTCACTCCTAAAACTATAGCTTGGGGAACCCTCAGGAGGTGTAAAATCAGAATCTCAAGAGGGGATGAGTTCATGCCCTCTTCTACCGCCAGTTTCTGTTGACGGGGTTTTGTTGCCCGGGTCCGCCAACAGTCATAAGTTATCACCGGGTACCGGAGGTACCGACCAACTCTTCCTGCAAAGGTTATCCGAGGAAATTAGATTCCCCAGGCCTTCAAGCACCTAGGTGTTGGGTCACGACGGTGCGGGGCTCGGTTGGGAGAAGTGATTTTTTTCGAGGAGGATAGTTGGTTTCTTCAACTCATTCTCTCTAGAGATTCAATAAGATAAGGTTTCCCCTAGCATTCTACACTTAGCAAATAAAATGAAAAAAGATCCTGCAGGGTTAGAAACACTTCATCTAACTATAGTCATGTTTAAACGTCTGGAACATCAATAATACTCTGACATACTACACTAAATACCAAAGAAATACACAACCATCAGCAAGTATTTTATCAGTAGCGAGGGAAAGAGGTCATTAATCTATCTGACATATCAGAGTAAAAGACATAAAGAACATGAAACATGAAATACCATTAACTCAGAAGCAGGAATGCCAACAACATCATTGAAAAGAACTTTCCCTTCTTCATTAATGTCCCTTCCAGCAAGCACTGGTGCGTGATACAATGATGGCTCCACGGGAGTGTCTAACTATTGAAAACAGAACAATGGAGCATTGAGCTCTGCAACTAAAATGAGAAATCACTTTTCTATTACTGTGGACAACAAAATCATCAATTTTTCCGACCCTTGGAAATAGGTCGGTCTAGCTATTTATACAATTCTCTTCTAACCCTAACCCTATTTTACATAATGTTTCAATAAAATACAATATCTGGGGGCCGGTACTACCTGCACCACCCTACAAAAGACCTTGAGACAGAATAGGTCTAACATGCCAGAAGAATGAGACAAAGATATACAGTAGAAGAATCAGTCTCGGGAGGATAGCTAAGAAGGGAGAAGGAAGAAAGTGGGTCCCCCGGGGATCGAGGCTACATGCCTCATAAATGGGAAATGCGGAGCCCTATCTCCAATGCATTAGGTGCACCTCCAAACGGTGCCTCAAGAAGACCACCCTGTCAGAAAACCAACGGTTGAGCCGACGCCCATCTTGATGTAGCCAACTACCTTCTGACGGCCTTTATTAACCGCTCCTGAAAGTGACCGATCGACCTCGAGGACCGGGACACGGATCACATGAAAGAATACAATATTTGGGATCTGAGACTCCAGGATCTGGGAACTTACATTCCCAAAAGAATAAAGAATATCCAATGTTTGAGTTTTCTCCGGCCCCCGGAGAAAGCTCAAGGTTGTTTATTATCATTGAAATCCTGGAGGAGGCGGGAAATGCCATCTTCATCGTTATCCCTTAGGTTGGCCCTTCGGTACTTGGCCACTTGAATTTGCTCTCCCATTTCCAAAACATTCTCCTTAAATTTGTCGGCCATTTTTGCCGCGTTGTTACCACTAAGCACCATACGAGTTAACTTTGTCATTTGGGAACCATCTATCCTCTCCGAGGATTGATACCGGGAATTCATCATTTCATCAAAACTTCCCAAAAACTGAATCCTCTGGTGTACATGTATTTGTGCTGAGGGGGTAGACCCGGAAGTCTTTATTACAAAAGACTTATATAAATTGAAAGAATATTTTACTGCATTGACTTTATCTTGCAGAGTCCCTACCAGTTGCTTGGTTACCTCCAATGTGAGGTCAAGTCTGGAGTGTTGGGTCCTCACAAAATCAAATGACTCATCCCTCAGAATTTTGGATTCAGAAATTATTTCCTCTCCCAGGCCAGGGAGTTCCTCAAGCTCTACCTTCCATGCTTGATAATTCTTGATATCACCCTCGCACAGGTCAATAAGAGTCACTGCCTGGTGTATAACATGTTGGGTCGTATATAAGTCTGGGAGGGTGGATACCAGAAAATGTCGGGTGTTTCCTATTTGCAGAGCGACCCACTCATCCACTGCCTAGGCCTTCTTCTTCATAATTTGCAGGGAGTCGATGTCGCTCTACGGTAAATCTTCAAAGGTGGAAGCCTCCAGAGGAGCGGCATTGATAGGTCGAGCCAGCTCAGTAAGCAACCCCATAAGGTTTGCATTTTTCACCTTTTCTACTTTGAGCCTTTGGGCTTCCTTCTCATAACGGGCCTCTACTGCCCTAGCTACCTCCTTCAGCAAATCCACCTCGCCCTATTTTCCCCTTTTACCCAGCGATACCTCTGCAACACTGTAATCTCTGAGCTCTGCAGTTTCTTCATCGGCGCCCAGGGGAGGTGTCGCCACAATGGCAACTGTTTCTCTACCTGGCCCAGTTTGAAGAGTATGAACTGTCCGAGCTTTCTTGGCCTTCAGTGGGGCCTGGACCTAAGCCATCATTTCGGCCAAGGAGAGAGGAGTTCTGGGAGTGGATGGAGCTTTTCTTTTTTTTCTTTCTACTAACCACTAAGGTGGCAGGGGTGGCTTTTTTGCCAAAATCTATTCCCTTGGTTACTCCCCGGTGTCTTGTGATTGTTGCTCCTCAGTGGTGTGGACCTCATCTGTCCCTTTCCCTGTGTCTTCTTCTTCTGTAGAAACATTTTCCTCAGTGACCTCCATCTCCTCAGCCTTGTCCTCTGTGTTGATTTCTCGGTCTCGACTTTGGTAGACTTCCTCAGGGATTTCCTCTTCATACTACTCTTCTTGTTTCTCTTCCTCTACCGCTAGGGCTTCTTCTTCTGTTTGTACATCTTTTAGCAGTAGGGGAGGCACCAGGCTGAGATTTAAAGTTTGGGTCGCAGTAATTAGGTACCCAAAGGTCGCTCCCGGGAGTGGCGCTTGGAATGTGGCAGCTGGGGTTATGGTTGTTCCCGAAGGTCTGGTTCCCCTAGCAGATGCCATTTTTTCACCTTGCCTTTGTTGGTCCACCTCTGGACCCTGCATTTCCAGAGTTTTAGAGGCAATCTCTTTCTCTGGCTCTCTTTCTCCTTCCTGCTTTTCCTGCTCTTGCGCAGGTTCTTGTTCCACAGCCTCTTGTTCTGCAGCTGCTGGTTCTGCCTCTGGGACTTCTGTCCCTGCTTGTTTGGTGTCGCCCTGCAAGTTTCCAAACTTGTCAGTTGCAAAAACATCATCAAATTCCTCCTGCGGAGGGGGACTGGACGGGACTTCAGCAGGCTCTGCTTCCTTCTCCGGATCGGGGGAACTAGAAGAGAGGATTTCTACTTGTTGGGCCTGGGATGCTCCCAACCCTGGCTCTGCCTTAGGATTTTTTTTAAGCCTCTTCTTTCTCCAGGTAACCAAAGGTGGCCCCGCATCCCTTATTACTGTTGCTTCTGTGGGATCCACCCCCGTTTCCTTCACCATTAAGGCTGCCAACGACGGGGATAAAGAGGGGCGAATTAGCCCAGCCATTAGTGTTGGAGTGGCCAGCCACGTGATTAATTTCTCCCTCATCTATTGGGAGGCTACCACTGATTGTTTTATTTGTTCCTTTATGGGGACTTCTTGCACAGGAGGGGTTGTATCTATCTCTTTTCCTTTATCTACTCTCTGTGAAGAAGTCCCGGCCCCCAGAGTCAATTTTGGTGTTGGCTGAGCTGCTCAGCGGGCACTTCCAGGGCACAACCTTTTTAAATAGGCATGACTTCACTCGACCACCTCTCGAGTGAAGTCCTTAATTGTAGGCCCTTCCTGGACATCCCAATTTACCGGTGGAAGAGTCATTTTATCGATCCCCTTTGCCTTGTACTAGGGGTCGATAGTGGGGGCGGCATCTGAGAAGTCCTCTGGGAACCTCCGGAGCTTCAACTTATGCATCATGCCGGCCATCATCCTGACGTAGTGCCAGCTCCGCACCTCCACGTCATCTTGGCAATCTGCCCAGAAATCCTCCATATGAATGTGATGGGGCTCTGAAGCCCGGGGCAGTGCTGTTGCAATCTTTCCGTGCGGATCAAAAAAAATTTGTTCCAAGTAAAATTCATCCAAGTTGTAGCTTTTTAATTCATTATCCGCCTCTTTTGCGGCAGCCAGGCTGCATGTGTAGTTCCCACAGATGATTGGGAACGTAATATTGGGTATCTTTTTCAAGGAAAAGAGGGCATGCACCTCCATTATTTACCTGCAGTATTCTAGGAGCACAATCTTGTCCCCATAGTGCTTGGGCAACAAGTAGGGTTTCCCGAAGAAGCCGGTGACCCTAATGTAAGTGTGCTGTTGGAACTGGATGTAGTAGTGTCCATAACTATGGACTAAATTCATCGCCTCTGAGGATAGGTGTTATCCTGCATCCCAGGTGGGTGTGAGTAGGTGATAATAAATGAACGCATCGTTTACCCAGCAAAAAATGGGGAAGCTGGCCTCCCATTGAACTTGTGAGAAATAGTCCCATGGTGCCTTTTGTCCTGGGCCAATCCCGAGCACGTCGTCTGTAAGTAAGGCATGGGTGTGGGGCCCCTACTGCGCCAGGGCCCAGAAAATATAAGAAGACATGTAAAATTTCTTCTTCCTGTTCAGTTGAAGGAACTGGGAGTCGACATGGTTGGAAATTATTTCTGCCCAGTCGAAGTATCCTCCTTTGGTGGAGATGCCGAAGAGGAAGTAATACATCCATTTAGAAAATTCTTGGGTGGAGGGTTGCCCAAAGACCTAGGCCAATGCTATCATTCCCATCTGAATGCTCTCTTTGAACTCGTAGCGGGGAATTTTTATCTTCATCCTTTTAGGGTCCCTCTTTGGAACCTTGAGCCAATGGGTATTCATGTATACCCGGGCGGCATCCTCCAGCTCTGTGAATTGGGCCAAGGCATCTAACCTTGTAAACACTGAGGCCTTGGAAAATTGTGGGATTCCTAGACCCGCCTGGAATGTTTCTGGGTCGAGGGATACCAGAGGAGTAGGGCATCCAGCTGGTTCTGCGGCTGCGAGCATAACAGCCCAAACATAAGAGTTGTAATTGGTGGCCAGTGTCAAGATAAGCTTCAGAGACTGTACAAAGCACAAGAAATAAGCCGCCTTGAGGATTCGGGAGTCCCCGACATTGATTGCTAGCTGATCTCCAGCCTGTCACTAGATGTACATGATTTTTACCAAGGCCTGCATTTCTGACCACGTTCCGACACTGGTGTCAGTAATAAGCTTAACTTTGGACTCAATCTTTGAGCCCATAATGACACTGTCTTGCATGAACTTCATGGTCAGGGGCATTTTTTCCAAGGCCTTTTCCATTTTGGACTTTATTGCCGCCCTGGTAGCTGTCACGGAAGGTAGCTATGGACTTCCGGGTGGAGAGGATGGAGACGCTTCAGACATGCTTGGGAAGTGAACTCTAGAAACCTACAAGGCAAAGCAACCATCAGAATGTATTAATAAATAAATATTCCAGGGTCTGGAGATCTTACCACCGTGATGTCTTCTTTTCCTGAAAGTTAGTTTTATTCAAAAAGAACCGAAAAGCACACACATTACATGAATTTAAAGTTTCTACTAAACATCTGGGTCCAGGGATTTTGTCACACTTGGTAAAGACACAGGATGGATGATGGTAGGAGACCTGGAGCCCGGAGAAGTAACCGTTGGTGAGGATGTGTAAAAAGGCAAACCGTCAAGCCCACGTGGGCGCCACGTGCATAGGTATTAAATAGGAGTTATGGCGATGACGACGGAGCCAACTATCCGAACGCGTGAAAAGCAAAGGCCACTTGGCTGGAATTGATTGCATGCATGGGACATAAATGAGGGTCTGGCTAGTTTCACAAAGGAGAGAGAAAATTGCCTGTTTAAAACCGGCCGAGAGCCGAGTCTCAAACAGGTGGTTTTCTGCCCTGAAATGAGTTCATGGGCAGAAAACCAGCAACACAAGTGACTCGACCACCTTGCCAAGCCACCTGAAAGGATATACATGAAAGCCAATGGATATATACATGGGAATGGAGGGATATATACACCAAATATACACAAATGTACACATATATACATCGCAGAATGACGTCCGTAGGAAACCAGGCAAGACATAGAGTATATACAGCTTTATACATAATCTACAAACTGACCACTTCTGCGTAGAGGGCGGACAACCCTCTGGCAGACCCAACCCACCAACGGGCAGCAAAACCAAAAAATAGGAAACAAACAAAACAGGAAGACAACAAACAAACAAACAACGAAGAAGAAACACCAGGCAAACGAAAAGAAAACTGGTGGGAAGAAAGATACCAACCTGAGAATGCCGAAAGGTGGAGGAAAGGAGGAAGTTGCCACAGGAGCTCTGCAACAGCTACAGTTGCCAAACGGTCACAGCCCGCCACCATGAAGCACTCACAATTGCCTGAAAAGGATGGAAGTGTTAAGCACTGATTATCGCTAACTCTCTGCAAATCTCTCTGTAATCACTCTGAAATCGCTCTGAGTGCTCGAGTGTTTTAATTGTGATAAATGTAAAAGTGACAGATAACTTCTATTTATACCAGTGGTAAAAAGGGAAATCCACCTCCTTCCGGCAATCCCCGAAAAAGCAAACCTCTGGACCCCGGGCCTGGGGATTCCTCGCGACGATAACCTTAAGAACATCATGGCGAAGAATCCCGGAGTCCGGAGTCTGGCTCCCGAAAAAGAACAACCTCCGCGACCGGAGTCCCAGAGATGAAAAACCAAACAAACAAAACACAACAACGGGGAAGAAAACCCCGGAGAAAGAAAACAAAGGGAGAAAGACAAGGCAAGAGCCGCAAGCAAAAACAAACAAAAGAAAAAAATGGGGGACCCAACATTTTGCACACAAAATGTAGGGACAGGAATGCAGGGCATAACAAGTATAGTGTCCCTATTAGGAGACCTAGCCATGTTAGGAGATGAATATTAAATTAGCACATTTTCCTGTTTGGGGAATACAAAACCCTGTTAAAGGTATACAGAGCACACTACTCTTACAATCACAAATAGCTACACAAGCATCAACTATGCTTAGATTGTTCCAGTTGTA
>MU224564.1:4674729-4712931 GCA_018584345.1 Thuja plicata | reverse complement strand
TCAAAGTGCAGAAGGTTTCAAAACCTTGTTTCTGTTGTTCTATTCTATGCTGAATCAGTGTTAGGGATAAATAGAGTGAACCCTTGAAGGGTATTTACATATCAGCAAGAAAAGGAACCAACAGGACCGATTTAGGAGAACGTGACCATTGTGTTCTAATGATCTCCTCTCAGTGTTTGTAAGCACCACCAACCCTTACCTTTTAGGAAGCAACAAACCTTGATTTGATAGACAACATAATTGTCCAATCAAAAGAATTACATGTGCATGCTACAAAACTAATCCATGCCTATAGAAACAATCCATTTAGTTGAGGATTCAATTCAAAAATTAGTTTTGGACAAATAATACATTTAGAATACATGCATGTATTCCATTTGGTTAGGCTTAGTAAGATTAAGGAAATTCTATTTTAATTTTAATTTTTGGTAACAGATTATGTGATCTTGCACTACACTAGGGTTTATACTTCATTATTTTAGGGTCTTAGATCCATGACCTTTGATTACATTCATCATTTACAGGTCTTATAAGGGTTCCATTTGTCATCAAAGTATGTATCTTTCATTTAACTACGATATATTTAGGGAATTTTTCAATTGATTATTATATAAAAAAATATATATATAACAATGTTGTGGTTAAGTAAAAACAGGTTTTACAAGGACCCGAAACTTTTACAAAGTAATAAATTTTAGTAGGTTTTACAAGGACCTGAAACCTAAAGACTTAAAAACATATGTTCAACAAAGAGCAAAAAATAGCTGTGCCCGAGCACCCAAAAAGGAAAGGAAACAGGAAAACAAGCAACTAAACCAAAAGAGGTCCCATAGATACATCATTAAAAACAAAGACAACAAAAACCCCCAAAGGGACAGAAAACAAGACAGCTACATTCCGTGCACCAGTTCTTCCACTTCGATGATCATAATCTGGATATTGCTGACCGAACTCTTGAGCTCTGTAGTATCTTTGTCCTCGTTAGGACTGTTCTTCTTAGTAATAGCTCTAGTATGCGATCTCGGGCCAATTCCCTCTTTAATCTCTCTGCTTTCCTTCTCTTTGTTATCCTTGTCCATTTTGTCCATCAGAATCTGCGCATGGCCACAATAAGCCTTGAGACTAATAAAACATTGTTCCCCAATTTTTTTAACAGTAGCCTCCAACCTCTCCACCTTAGTAGTCAGATTCATGATCTGCTCAGCATTACTCTCTTTATCAGCCCTGTCTTGGATGTCTTTGATTTTTCTCTCCATTATCCCCACTTTATTAACAAATTCTTCCTGGGCTTCAGAATTCCCTACCACTTCTTTCATTTCATCTAGACAAACAGCCACCAGTTTTTCCCCAATACCCATACTATTAAGAATATTTATCTCAGCCTTAATAATATCAACTTGATTTTTTAGATTATTCTGATCATCAATCAAATTTCTTACCAGACCAGTGAAACCCACAATGCAATCTTTGTTGTCCACAGAGAAATAGTGCTCCCCTGTGTCCACATTGTCATGAAAATCACATTCCTTATGCCCAAAATCTTCATCAATTTTGTTATTCTTTTCATCTTTTATATTTTCTTCTTCATGCTTCTTCTCTTCAATTTTCTTCCTAAGACTGGTGTCATCAGTACCCTCTTCTTTTCTCTCCTCCCTGTTCTCCCATTTTTCCATATCCTCCTTGTTCTCCTCTATGTTTTCCTTTAAATCTTCCTCGTCCAAAGTAACATTAATTCTCCTCTTACTGCAGTGGCTACTCTTACGGGTAATTTTAAATTTCTCCTTACCCTCCCTACATTTCCTTTTTTATCCTTCTTTTTCTCCTCCTCAATATCAGTCTCTGTTTCTGACTCCTCATTCTAAATCTTCTTTTTTGTTATCTTTTTACCCTTTTTCTTTCCACTTCCCTCCCCAATCTCCTCATCACTATCCTTCTTTGTTTCTGACCCTTCAAAGTAGGGTTTCTTCTAGTTTTTAGAAACACCCTTTTTGTTAGATTTAGGGGTTTTAAACCCTTTGGAATCCTCTTCGCTTTCTGTTTCTTCCCCATGCATACTATCGTCTTCATCCCAATCAGTCTCTTCTTCCTCCTTCAAGATATTCTTTCCGAGTTCGGCCTTTCCACTTTCTTAGATTTTAGCACCTCATATATGAGAAGCATAAGCCCTTGGTGGGATGCATGATCCCCCTTCGGGTCTTTCTGTAAGCTAGATATGGTAGCATCTAACGAACTAAGAAGATAGTACGGTAAACTAACTTTAACCTTATGCCTAAAATGGTTTGATAACATGAAATGGTGCCCATATGCCCTAGTAAACCTACCATCCAGAGTGACATCGTTGATGATCACATAAAGGACATACCTCCAGGGTCTAGAAATGCACTTCTGATTATGGTAGGAAGCATCAATCTTGACCAGTCTATTCTTTTCCTTCTCATCTTCTAGGAAAGTCTCCCAAGCTTTATCCGAGAACAATCTATCTCTATAAAACTTAATTCCATCCATACCCATTCCCGTTGCTTTAGCAATGATCTCCTTTGTAACTTCCATATACTAGTCTCCAACCAAATTCTTGCCTTCTTTCCATGATTTCATAAAGCTCCTAGTGATAGGAGGATTCCTGCCATGGAGCTGTTCTAGAAAAATAGCCAACCCACCCTCTTTCACAATTTTCCAAACTCTATGCTTTTTCTTCCAGTTGTTACAGTTAACAGACTCAACTCTTTTCTTGTTTCCTCCCATTTTCTTACTCTGGTTGCAGCAAATATTACTGTAATGGAAGAAGAAAATGCCAAAATGAATGTTTTGCAAAGCCAAAAAGACCCAAAAAGTGTGCCAAATCCAGCTCATAATCATGATAGAGTACTTACAACTTCGAAGGCAATAATGACACATCACCTCCATATTAATGATTTTAAAACAACTTACCATTTATAATAATTTTCTGACGGCTCCTCATTCAATCCATCTCAAGCAATAATTTTGCTTGAGATGGTATGTCATTTCCATCATCCCATTGTGCCACCTCATCACTCTGACACACATTATTCGCCGCCCATTCAACAACACTGTTAATCTCATGGTAATTATGGGTAATAATACAATTTTCAAAAGAGCGCATAATATCTTTGGATTTTTGAATAATATTATAAATAGTCCATGAGGCGGGAGTGTCATTGTTTAAACATTTGACTATGTTGAGAGAATCCCCTTCTAACCAGACTTTAGTGCTACCTTTTTCTTTGGCTAAAATAAGACCCTGAAGAGCCGCACAAGCTTCTGCAAGATGATTCGTTTGATTACCAATGGGGATAGCTTTTATACCTGTATAGACGCTATTTTCATCTCTGATGACAATGCCACATCTTGCCACCCCCGGATTTCCCTTAGAGGTACCATCAATTTTGATTTTCTGCCATCCTTTCGAGGGACAATCCCATCTAGCATCCTCTCTTTTAGTTTTGTTATCCTTTTTTTTGGAATTGCCATTGATTTTCCAAATTTTTAATAGTTTAACATCATTTTCCTATAGAGGTTCCAACACTTTATCCTGTAACATAAGATTCTCTTTTATGGCTCTCTTAGTCTTAAAGAAAACCTCCTTTTCACTAGTCATCTTGTCTCTGAACACTCTATCATTTCTTTCTCTTCATACCCCCCAGTAAACATGGGGAAGGAAAAAATTCTAGATCTTAACAACTGTGTCATGCTTTGTAGGATAGATCCAAGATTTAAAAAGACTCTCCATATTATCAGGAAAAACCCACTCAATATTAAGGATCTGGAAAAAAAGATCCTAGATCTTTCTGAAAAATGGGTAGTGGATGAAGATATGTCCCGCACTTTCCTCCTCTTGCTTGCAAAGATAGCACCTATTAACAATAGTCATACCTCTTTTTCTGAGATTGTCAGTTGTCATAATTTTATTTTGCATCATTAACTGGAAAAAAACATTAATTTTAGGAATGAGGTTTTTATCCCAGACTTTCGCCCAAAAAGGCTCAATAAGGTCTTCAAACTCCAAATGGTATAGAGAAGAGACAGTTAAATTACCATCAGTACTATGTTTCCAAACAATCCTATCCTCTTCTTCAATCAAATTGATTGAGTTGAGAATTTTGTTTATATGAACCAGTCTTATATCAATGATAGATAAATCTTTCCAGTGATCCCTTTCCCAATAGTAAATACTTTTACATTGATTCTCAAAGATACTCCATTCAGGGCATTCCTTGAGGGGGGAATGAAGAATCCACTCATCATCCCAAAAAAGAACCTTGCTACCATTTCCCACTTTCCACTTAATTGCTTTTTTTTATTCTGGATTTATTTTTCATAGCATTTTTCCATATGAAAGATCCAACCCTCTCCATGTCCTCATTCAGAAAGGCATCAAGATTAGGCCTATCCTTATTATACTTGTTATCCCATATAATAGTCCATTCTCCTTTAGATTTATAGTATCTCCATATAACTTTAGTAAGGAGATTCTCATTCAAGTTCTTAATTCTTCTTAGCCCTAAGCCGCCTTTCTTAATTCTCATAAAATATAACAATGTTAAACAGATAAGTAGGAGATATTTTTCAGAGTAAGTCAAATTGTGATATTGCTATCAAGATTCAACTGTTTATACACAATTGAATCCTGGTATATTCAATTATTTTAGGAAAAAAAATCTCCATTTTAGACATCCTTTAAGACCTTGTCTTTGTACACTATCTCGACAAATTTGAAATAAACATATAACAATCAAAATGTTTTATTTGTTATCTAATTAAGAAGGCACATACCCTAAGGAAAAAAACACAAGGTTTTTTCAAAGTGAAACATGGATAGAATTTACATACACCATCTATTAATTTTTATACCGTTTAATTTGAACAGATATATAAACAATTAAATATTAAGATGAGCTTGATAATGAAAAAATATTCTCAAGCATTTTCACCATTCAAATGAAGTTTTTCCTTTTTTTTTTTTTTTTTTATAATTGAAAAAAGAAAATTACAAAGAATAAGAGCTACCCAACAAGTAATTAAAGAAAAAGTGTGATGAATATGGCAATCTAATGTGAAAAATCTTCTTTCACTTTGCATCGTAGTTATAAATGTAAGGTTATGAAAGTCACATAGAAAATGTAGACTATGTTATTACATGTCTCATCTATGCAATCAAATGTAGACTATATACTATGATTTGATACTCAACATAATATTATTGAATGAATTTGTATAGTCATATCAATTTTCATTAGTTTTAGATCATGTAGATAGAAAGCTTTAATATAATTTAATTAAACTCATTCTACAGAACATTATTAAATGATAAACTTGGGAAATTTTTAATCTTTAGAAGGTCTCTTTGGATTAAATGAGATAAATAATTTCTTAATAATTGATCAAGGTAACATTGGGAATTTTTCCGATATTGATAAACATTGAAACTAGAATACAATTTTAAAAATATTCCTTGACAGAGCACTTAATTTAAATAATAATAAATGCATAGCATTGTCTAAATATAACGTACTAAAAACATAAATAGTGTATGCTCTATTTTTGTGGACACAAGAACATGAAAATTTAAAGGCTTGCCGATGGAGTATTTGATTGGGCTGAGGGCATTTTCAAATTCTAGAGATGCAAAGATGGGAAATTAGGATGAGGATGATGATCTGGCAAGATTTGAGAAAGCTTAGGAGGTATTCCTATTTTAGGGTGCATCTAATGATGTTGGTAATTTTGTGGCTTTTGATTTTGAGTCCTTCTTTTATTGCCAATGGCCCTACTTTTCTAGTCTTTTTCCCTTCTGGTCTTGGGCATCATTTGGATGTTGAATATATAGGACCTTTCTTGGTGGATAATGGGTGTTCTCAATGACTTGGGTGGAGATTTATGCCTATTCCCTCTATTGAGTCCATCAGTTTTCCTTAGCATTGGGGATTAATGGCTATGATGGCCTTTATTCCTCTTGTGGGGCTAGAGTTTTTCCCCCTTTGTTGTGGCTACAACATGGAGGTTTTCTTTGAGAGGGATAAATTCTTTGATGGAGATTGTTTTTGATAAGGGGGTGAATGTATTGGTTTCCCCCTTTTTCATAGTCGCTGGGCCCTTTTTCTAGTATGTGCTCATTTTTTTTGCCTCGTGGATGATGAATGTGTATCCAGATTGTTACCCTTGCACTTGGTGTGAGGAGTCTGGTTTAGAAAATTTTCATTGTAGTATGTTTTGGTGGAGCTCAAACTACCAAATATAGTGATTAATGTAGTTTTGAGAGTGAGATTTTTGGAGTGTTCCATGATCATGGTTGTTGTTGGGGTAGTAGATTTGTACTATGCTGGCTATTGCTACAATCCCAATGACTTGGTCTTCCCTTGTCATGTGGTGGATTTGTCTAGGAGATTTTCCCAGCTCATTTTGAACACTATGGAATGGGTCTGCCATATGGGTTACTCTTTATATGGGGGTAGTAATTTTCCTAGTTCTTGGGATAGAGATTCTTTTTTTTGTCTCTTTCTATGTTCTTTCTTGGTTCTAAAGATGGTCTTTTATTATGACCTTGTTATGTGGAGATAGTGTTCGTCACTTTGTTGATGAGAGTAGTATGAAATTCTACTCCTTGCAATGGGATCAGACTTTATGTTTTTTTGTTTCTCTTGTGGTGACTGGAGGTGTGGCGAGCTATGGCATTAAGGGAGGTAATTTGGGTGTCCCATGAGATGGATGCCCTTTTCTTACTTCTTCTATTGAGGAAGTATTACAGAAGCTGACAAAGTTGAATTTGTGACTAGGTGGCAAGCTACTTGTAACCTGGGTGTGTTAGTGGTCTTTGTGGAGTGACATTTAATTTGGATGTCATTCATGAGAGTGGTATTTTTTATTTAGTTGTGATGAATATTACTGACTCTTTCAATTTTCCCTTTATCTTTTCGTTCAGACTTTCCATTCTTACTTGTATAGATAGTGGTCTTTTTTTTTTCTTTCATGGCCAGTTGTTCACTTCTAGAAACATGGAATCAAAAAGATGGCTTAATGTAAGCACGTAAATTATATATTAGGTGATTCCACAACTATGTAATCAATTTGTGGTACATCCTAATCTTATGCTTGAATTTGCATATTTTTAGGAAAAAATAGAGTTTAACTCTAAAGAGATCTCATCCAAGGGGTTTTAATTGAAATAATTTAAAAAAAAATCACTTTGATAGAACCTTTGATCTAATCAAACTCTCAAGGAAGTCTTATTTTCACTTGCCAAAATATTGACAAAATATAATTATGTAGTTCTTAGTGTAGCTTTAAAATTATAATATGTACTATTTTTATCAATATTATTATATTTTTAAATATAATACATCTAAATATATTGTCAAAATAATAATAGCACATTAAAGATTTTGTGAAAAATAAAAAACATTATTATAAATGTTTAAAAATAACATATTACACTCAACATGAATAATAAACATTATTGAATACATTTAAAAAGAACATACTACACCCTACATAGATGTTTTTGATTAAGTAAAACAGGTTTTACAGGGATCCTGAAACCCAAAATATAGGATTGCGATATCAAAGTTTAAACATCAAAATAGAGCGATTTCAAAAGATAGGACAGGCTAAGAAAGGCTAGAACAAAAAGAAGGCTAAACTTCTAAAAAGCAGAAATAAACAGAATCAACAAGTAAAGCCAAGGAACCTTAGGATAAGTCCACCATGATTTTGGCCGCCTCAAACTCCTTCAACTCCATGCTGGTAGCCGAATTTTTGATTTCCTGGATCACCATCTCCAGATCCTTGTCTTTGGTATTCTTTGTCTTGGCTTGGGTATGCTTTCCAGGCCCCTAATCAATATTCTGCCCAGCCTCTGTTTCCTTGCTAGTTGTGTCCTTCCCAACCAGTTTCTCCTCCAGCTTATCCTTCTGGGCATTTGTTTGATCTCTGGTATTTTTGAGAGTGTTATAGCTTTGATTAGCTATTTTCTTAAGGGTTGTTTCAACCCTAGTCCTGTTTTCCTCCAATTTTTGGATGCGGGTGCATAGGTTACTTACATCCTCCATTTCATTGTTCATGTTCCCTGTGTTAGTTCCATTTACCATATTTTTGAGGTCTTCCACCTCATGATAGAGCCACTTGATAGTCCTATAGTTGTTGAGCATGCTATTTCTATAATTGTTTAACAGGTCCATATCAAATTCCCTTGTGCTTTCGTTGAGCACAACCAGAGAGGGGTCAATAAGCTCATCTAACTTAATGTGGCTACCATCTTCAACCAGAATTTTGGGTTTTATTATCTCTCTGGTTACCCTATTTTAGCCGTCGTTGTGTTGAAGTCTCTCGACCCTATGATCTTTCCCTTATCCTCCATGTAACAGCTAAACTCCTTTTCATGTTCCATCACAGCTTCAGTTTGGTTATGCATAGGAGTGTTTTTGTCCCAAATAGGAGAAGTGATTTGAAACTTGTCTTCTAGGTATGACCTATCAACACTTTCTTCCCTTTCCTTATCCTTCTTTTTTGGGAGATTCCCAAAATCTGGGAACTTTCTCTTTTTTATTTTCCCACCAGTTGGAAGCTTCTCACTGTCAGATTCCATGTCATCCTCATTATATTCCTCTTCAGAGGAAATAATCATAGTGCTCTATTTTTTTGGGGTTACCATGGTCTCTTTTTTAACTTTCACCTGAGTGCCCTTTTTCTTCTTTGAAGAGGAACCCTGGATGGTCCTTTTATTCTCATAATCTTCATCATCCTCAAAATGCAAGCCCGTGCTATCCTCTATGTCTGAGGGGATATAATCCGAGCCTGAAACCTCCATTTCCTCTTTCTGGTTCACATCTTTACCCATAATCTGGGACTTAAAGTAATCATAGATGAGCAATAAGAGCCCTTCATGCAGTGCGGGGTTAGCTATTGGTTTTTCTCTATAGCCATTGATATTATCATTTATGGAAGCATAAAGGTAAAATGGGATAGAAATCAACATGCCATGGGGAAAATGATTCAAAAGAATGAAGTGGTGGGTGCAGATTCTATCAAACCTGGCGTCCAGGGTTATGTAGTAGATGATGGCACAGAGCACAAACCGCCACAACATTTTCATCCCATCAGGAAAGTAATGGATGTCAACTTTGGTGAGCTCGTCCTTTTCTTCATCGTCTCTCACAAAGTCAGTAATAATTTTTTCCCAATTATGGGAATCCCCGTCACCACCGAGATGACTTCTTCTGTCATAGTGAGCTTTCTGCCCTCGATTTCAATGCTACCCTCATCCCAGTTTTTGATGAAAAGCTTTGTAACAGATGGATTCACACCATGGAGCCTTTCTATAAAGGTGGAAATGCCCCCATTCTTGAGGTACTTCCAAACCTTTGTTTGCCTTTTCCATTTTTTGCCATCCTTCGTGGGCTCCCTCACGTGCCTTTCTCTACCCATAGCAGAAAGATTGAGAATGGTTAGCAAGGGCAAGCTTCTGCGGAAATCTAATATCTCATAATAGTTTCAGAAATGCCGACTATTGTGCCTTATGTCGTAAGTAACCTTTTTACTTTTGGATACCCAGAAAGTGTGTGGGGTTTGATGGTAGTTATTACCTTTACAACCTGTGATGTACTTTCTTTTTATGGCGACGCTGTTTCCCAGCTTAGCTTTCATGTTCATGATTACATTTAATTTTTCCTTTCTTCCCAATGATTCGGTCATGATCGACTGAATCCAAGGCTTCATGTGGCATATCTCTGCTGCTAAGCCATCGTATTTTCTTGTCACTTTGCACTACCATGTTGGCAAATCAATCGACAACTTGGTTGCCTTGTCTGAACACGTGGGTTATGTACACCCTGTCAAAGGACTTTAAAATTTCACATGTCTCCTCTATCATGTTTTCAATCATCCACGAGGGTGGATGGATATTGTTGAGACAATTGATGATGTTTTTTGAGTAGCCTTCTAACCAGATTTGTTTGATTCCCAGATCGTGGGCTAACTTTGTAACTTGGAGGGTGGCATTGGCTTTTGCATAGTGGTTAGTTTGAACGCCCAATAGGAAGCTAATGGAAGCAATGCCATAACCAAAGAAATTCTAAATAATTTCTCCACTTCCCACCCTTCCAGGGTTGCCTTTGGCAGCACCATCAAAGTTTGCTTTTGACCAGCCTTCCGAGGGACTACACCAGGTGCATTTTTGTCTCTTACCCACAGAGTTCTTGGGGTCAGCAGCATCCCTGTTATCTACAAAAAGGTTAGTATTCCCACACGAGACAAATTTCTCCAGAAGAGCATGGTGATTTTTTTCAAAAATTATTTTGGGGTTGGCACTACTATCCCTGAAGATGCAGTTATTCCACTCTTTCCATATGCCCCAGCAAAGGTGAGGCAACACCCAGGACCATATTTTTTGGAATGTTGTGTTTTTGAAGGGTCGGGTCTAGTTAAAGAACAACTCCTTGGCCGAGGAGGGGAAGCACCATTGCAGACCAAAAAGAGAAAGGATAAAGTGCCAAACAGTGGTGGTAAAGGTGCAATGAATAAAGAGATGGTCCACCGATTCTGCTTGATAGAGGCAAAGGGCACATATATTGGTAATATGGATGCCACGTTTAGTTAGGTTGTCAACAGTGAGAATGCGGTTTTGGAGCAAGAGCTAGAAAAAAACATTGATTTTTGGAGTAAGGCCAAGAAGCCAGGCTTTTGCCCAGAACGGTAAGGCATCTTGGGTAACAAGAGCTTAATAAAAAGAGGCCACAGTAAAGGATCTATTTGGGGAGCCTTCCAAGATTAGGGTGTCTTGGTGTTGGGATAGAGAAGTAGCATTGAGGGTCTTGAGGAGAGGGCTTAAGTCCTGGGAGACAGAACCAAGATTCACCCAAGAATTCGCATCTCTGTAATTGCTAACCCTATCCCCATAAAGCTTTGTACAAGCTTACTTCCACTGGTTGAAAGAGTCAATATCTTTCAGAGGTTTAGTGAAAAGCCAATTGTCATTCCAGAAGCTCACACAAAGCCCATTACCAACTTTCCATCTCACCTTAGATTTGGCCAGGTCTTTGGCCTTAATTAGGCCATTCCATATGCTGGATCCTTTTGGGATGTCTTCATTCTTGAAGAAGGAGTGCAGAGAGTTGATGGGAAGATATTTCTCCTCAAAGTAGTCACGTCATTCCCCAGTACCATGGAATATCTGCCAAATTTGTTTCGCCTGGAGAGATTTGTTGAAAGGCTTTAATCTTCTGATACCAAGACCCCTGTCCCTTTTGGAAAGACAAATTTTGTCTCAAGCAATTAGAGGGATATGCTTATGCTCTTCCACACCAGACCATAGAAATCTTCTTTGGATTTTTTCCAAAGCTTCCACGACCCTAGCAAGGACAGAGAAAATACTAAGGGCATAGGTGGGGAAGTTTTGGAGAGTAGACTTGACCAGCTGTATCTTGCCCACTTGACTTAGAATAATACCCTTCCATCTGGCCAATTTTATGTTAAATTTGTCTATGAGTTTGTTCCAGAATTCTTCTGGGGGCTTAGCTCCAAGAGGAGGGCCTAAGTAGGTGGAAGGGAGGGATCCTATCCCACACACCATAATTTCTACCATTCTTCTTTGTTTGACCTCAGGAGTATTGATAAAGAATAAAGAGCTCTTATTCCAGTTAATGGATTGGCCAGTGGCTCTAGTGTAGGAATCCAACAAGTTTTTGACAGCTCTAGCCTTGTTCACCATCGCTTCCCTGCCTAAGATGGTATCATCAACAAATTTTTGGTGAGAAAAGATTGAGGCTCTAGATGAAGGCCTGATGCCTTTGAGCTCCCATGCACCTTTGTTAGCTGAAATAAGTCTACCCAGGCATTGCGCCAGAATAATGAAGAGAATAGGAGAAAGAGGGTCCCCTTGTCTCAGGCCTCTCGAGGCACTAAAGAAGGCTGAGGGAGAGCCATTAACAAAGACCGAGAAGGAAGGCAAGGAAATGAGCTGGTGGATGATGAGACTGACTTTGCTATTACAACCAAAAGTACCCAACACCTTCATTAGGAGGGACCAATCCACACAGTCATAGGCTTTGGATAGGTAAAGCTTGAGCAAGAATCCTTCCCTGTTCCTAGCTTCTAAAGAGTGAATCACCTCATGCACCGCCATGATAGAGTCCAGGATTTGTCTTCCAGGAACAAAACCAGACTGTTGTTGGGCAATAATGAAGGGGAGTAAATGAAGAATTCTTATAGTGATCACTTTGGAGATTATCTTATAGAATGAGTTGCAAAGAATGATAGATCTGAAAAGATCCATGGAATCCACCCCTGAGACTTTCAGAATAAGCACTAAGAAGGTGGCATTAAGCTCTTTAATAATTCCTGCACCGCTTTGACTAGATCAATCTTAAAAATTTCCCAGAGCTTGTGGAAGAAGAACATGGGGAATCCATCAGGGCCTGGGACCTTATCCCTCAGAAGGGAATCCAAGGCCTTTTTCACTTCCTCCATGTTAAAAATAGCGCACAGGGCTTTATTTTGATTTTTTGATATGACCAAAGGGATGTTGCCGAAGAGCATCTCTTGGTCAAGATCAGACAAGTTAGGATCAATCGAGAGAAGGATTTGAAGAAATCCACTGCCGCTTTACATATGCCTTTCTCATCTTGCACCATTTGGTTTCCACTCCTGATACTGTTGATCTGCTTAGCTTCCATGTGTTTCATGGTAGATAAATGAAAGAAACAGGTGTTTCGATACCCCTCTTTTAGCCAAGTTTATCTAGACCTTTATTTCCAGTATAATTCCTCCTTGCCAATCACATTGTGGTATTCCGATAGCAGAGTTTTCTCAAGACTTAGATTAGTCTCATCATATCCATCCCTCTAGAAAGCCTCTTGAATTTCTCCCAGGTTAGAGATGGCCTTTTCTTTGGAGGTAAAGATGTCCCCAAACTCATTTTTATTCTAGAGTTTGATGTTGGTTTTAACATTTCTGAGTGTTTTAGCTATTTTGAACATGGCAGTGCCTTTTATATCAATATTCCACCACTGCAGAATCTTGTTGTTGATATTAGGATGTGTAACCCACATTCTTTCAAATCTAAAAGGGAAGTTCCTTTGTTTTATTATCGGATCCAGGGTGAGGGAAATGGGGGAATGATCTGAGCCAATTCTCACCAGAGCAGAAAATTTGTTGTTATGGGAGCTCAGCTAGTCAATAGTGATTAGAGCTCTATCAAGGTGAACCTGAATGCAGTCAATCCCAGTTCTCCAACTACTCCAAGTATAATTTTCCCCCTGAAGGTCCAGGTCTAGTAACCCAAGATTGTTGATGAAGTCCATTAGATCTTTCCTACTTTCCAGGTCTGGGAGGATACCTCTCTGTTTCTCCCCAACCTTTAGAGGAGTGTTAAAATCCCCCATGATGATACATTTAGAAAGATCTAACATAGACATAATTCCTCTAAGTTTATCCCAAAAAGATTTGCGCCCACGTTTTGTGTTAGGAGCATAGATATTCATGATATGCCAACTATCTTTCGACTTAATGTTTGTAAGGTTGAGGAGAAGAATATTACCTTCACCATAAACAATGTCAGCAGTCCAGAGAGAATCGTTCCATAGAGTCATTAGCCCTCCTGAGGCTCCTTCCAAGTTCGTTGTAGACCTATTCATGGACTTACTAAACTTGATTCCTTCCAGTTTGTCCTTAGTCATCTTTGTTTCTTGGATAAGCATCACATCTGGTCTATGGTGGCTGGTCATGTTTCTAACAACATCCTGCTTGAGCGGCCCATTTAATTTGTGTATGTTCCATGATACTAACTTCATTTATAACTTGAGGTGCAGGTTAATTAGATGGTCTGTTGGATTCCATCCACTGGTTCAGTGATTTGCACCCTGGCCTTTTCTTATTGCCTCCTAGATTGGCTTTGGTCTTACTTCTAGTTGTAACTGGGGAAACTGGGGAAGGATCCCTACTAATTTTTTTGTTCTTGACTTTTGTCCATTCCCCCTCCTTCTCTTCTTTGTTTTTTTGCAAATATTCCTTCCATTCTTGTGAATCTTCCCACAGTGGCTGAGATAAGGAGTGCTTCCAGTTCTGCATCCTGGCTCTCAAAATTCATGGGCTCTTGTGGGGCATCCTTCATTAGGTTCTGTGTGGGCAAGTAGACTCCTATTTCCCATTAAACTTAAGAGGATCAAGATCCCTTCATTGAAGGGGAGGGGGGCTATGTATCACACCCCTGATCTACAGAGGGGTTTAGAGTGTTGTCCTCCGAGATAGGTTTCGCCCCTACAAAGGGCATCAGGTCCAGACATTTCACCACTGTAGAATGGATCTTTAAAGGATCTTCTTTGGTAGCCGAGGCTAATTCAACTTCTCCCCCATGCATAGGGGGTTCCTTTTTCCTCCAAACCTGAGGTCTAGTGTGAGAGTTCCCCTAGTTTGGGGCCTCGTGATGTTGGTCCTTTATATTCCCTCCAGACTTTTGGGTTTTCTTAGCTTTTCCCTTAGCCAGAACAGGGCATCTCCTTACCATATGGCTTGCCTTTTTGCAATGGAAACAGGAAAAAGGAACACTTTCATATTCCAGTTTCTGGAGTCTTTTACCAAGCTTTGAGTGGATTTCTATGATCTTTGGCATATCCTTCCCTTCTTCGACACCGATGTAGATTCTTGCAAAAGTGAGGTGCCTCCTATCCTCAGTCACAGGGTCGATAGAAATGATTTCTCCAAAAGCTTTAGCAATTCCAGTAAAGACATCTTCGTACCAGAACTCCAGTGGGAGCTCAGGTAGCCTTACCCAGATCGGAGCTTGGACAAAAAATGAATCATTTAGGTCCATATTAGGGGACCACTTCTACAGGGCAAGAGTAGATTTACCAATAGCCCACGCCCCCGCACAAAGTATCTTGGCATAGTCTTCTTGACACGAGAACTCAAAAGATAAGAAGCCCCTAGCCATGGCTTTTATTTCAACCTGACCCTTTAGAAACCATTTCCTCTTGGCAAAGGATCTGACAGTATTAATATTAGGCCTAGAGCCAGCAAATTTACCCACCAGAATGAGAGACATTGTAGTGATATTGTGGTCTATGAGTTCATCCGGTAAAGAGATGGCATATTTTCCTTTCTCTTTATCAGAGAGATCTTTTATAATCAGAAAAAGGGACTTGCCTGAGGGTTTGGTACCAAAAAGGGTTGATCAAGGGTGATGCCAGTTTGACACCCTACATAGATGTTAGGTTCATGCACTTTCAATAAAAATAGGTTTAATTTTTTGTTAGTGTTAATTTCAAAAATTAAGAATACAAATATTTAATTAGCAAAACTGTGTATGGACTAGAAATTGGAGCTAATTATCTAATTACTATAGATTATGAAAAATATGTAATTTTGTAGTTAAATTTATATGATATTGAAAAATGTCACTCATTATAAATAATTTAAAAAAAATCAAAACTATAAAAGTAATTCTTACATAAACTTGAATCTACATATAAAATTGTTGATCCCTGAGGCTTTTTTTGTCCTTGATGACAAAATTCCTAACTAGGATTCAAAAGTGACATTGATGGTAAGTGATATTTGCAGTGAAAAGTGGCATTGATGGTAAGTGTCATTGACAGTGAATTGCACCTTTATTTTGACATACATTGACAGTAATTTCCACTTTCAGTTTTGGCATTGATATCATTTTTCATAATTCATACATTGACAGTAATTTCCACATTCAGTTTTGGCATTGATATCATTTTTCATAATTCTGTTTACTATTCAATTTGGCATTGACATCCTTATGTCATTATACATATTAGCATCAGTGTTATATTCAACATTAACTTCATGGTCAAATGCAGTTTTAAGGTACCATCATTGAAGTTTAGTTCCTCAAGGTTAATAATATGTGTTGAGTATTTTGATTATCAGTTTGAGTAACGGTTGCAATTGATTCCACAGTTCACAATGTGTTTACATCATCAACCTGATTGCAGTGATATGGTTCACAATATTTTCATATCAATAGTTCATGATTATTGAACACTCAAAATTCTTAGAATTCACAGTTTACATCAACAAGGCATCTGCTAAATATGAATATTATATGTTTTTGAAGAAGGTTTATATTGTGTCATAAATTTGTGACCAAGGCATTAAAACAATTGTTTTTTCTAGGGCCTTTTGTTCGGTCCCTAGCCACTTTTCTACACTTGCAAAAGATGGACTTTGGTTCAAAGTGCCACATTAATGTGACAGTTGTGAGCATTAATGAGAGAAGTAAGTGCAAGCACATTTTTAGTGTCTCGAGCACCACATTTGATGTATCACACTATGTTGGCTAACAACTAAGTTAACTCTAGCTCTATCGAGCTAGGGTATCACAATTATGCTTGGTCCCTTCACACTATGTTGGTTAACAACTAAGTTAAATATAGCTCTATCGAGCTAGGGTATCACAATTATGCTTGGTCTCTTCTTGTAAGATACACAGTTTAGTTGTGAACCGACTTCGGGATGATAGTTGTAAAGAAGGTGAAATAGTTTTACCTTGAGATTTTGGCTGCAGAGCTATAAGAAGGGGTTTCACTCCAGGTGTATATGTTTCCTATTCTTTTCATTTTGAATTCATCTGCTTATGTTTAACTGAAACATATAATTTTGTTCTTTATTTACAATGTATTAAGATCCGTGATTAATTCATTTTTGAAAGGATTAGTGTTAGTTTCTTAATTCACGACACCCTAGTTGGGTTTATCACAGTCATGGCTTTATAGAAAGGGAATGACAATTTTAGTTTGATCAATGTACGGTAAAGTTGCTAACTACTTTTATGCATCCATCCCTTGCATATCATTTGCCTTCTCATGATAGTACTATATATGTTGTATTTTTTGCTTATCTTTTAAAACCCACATTAGGGTTTGTGTGTTCATTTTTGTCAAACACATTATTTTATTTACCCTTGTCAGGCGTGCCTTGTATTGGCATCTTTATCACAGTTATTTTACATCATTATAGAGTTTGTCATGTATTACATCATTATCATAGTTAAGTTAATATTAACTGTGTTAATTTAACTGTCGCATGGATAGTGAAGTCACTGTGACACATTCCTAAGATTCATAGTATGATGTTAGAATAATAACGTTGTGTATGTCGATTGCATTATATTATTTTGATACATAGTTGCATTGAGTACATTTCATATTGTTTAAGGACTATGTTTCATCACAAGTCTCAAGTCCATGCATGTGTTTCAAAGTCATATTTAGATGCACTCATGTGAGAAGATTCTGACACTATATGGTTAATAGTTTGGAGACTTTTTGATAGTCATATAAATACAGTTACATCATATGGAACGATAGGGTTTCAAGGTATACATGATGTTCACAATTTAATAAAATGTGTTATACCATGTTGTATCAATGTTGATGCATGAAGATAACGAAATAGTTTTAGTTGAGTTTACATTGACATGCAGTTTGGATTTTTTAAGTAAATTATATAGAAGAAAATGATACTGATTTGGTTATTACATATTATTATGAAAGTGACATTCTGATCATATCAATATTCACCATGCTTATTATGAAAGTGAGAGTAATTTGTTACTTTGAAGGACACATGTTGTTGATGGTCATGTTGAAGGATACATCTTGTTTTGAAGGATACGTGTTGTTAATCAGTTGTATTTGGTTCCTCTCAATAAGTTTGAAGTTAATTTATGATTCAGTATTATTTATTTGCAAAGATAGAGTCATTCTATACATTGACAAAGAGGATATTGAGGGTTTCATCTGGATCATACTTTAATATTATGTGATATTATGTGCACAATCAATTTTTGACAAAATAGATTGATTAAATTTAGAATCTATTATTATATATTATGCACTACTAAGTACAACAACATGTATTGTGCTCAATAATGTATAGTATGTAGTTGTAGGGGCTAAATGACAATCATGTTTTTAGATCTCTATATGTTGTAAATTGTAAAAGAAAATTGGGAATCCTACAAGGCAGATTGTAATAAGGTGAGTGTGGCACAAAAGACTAGTAAAGAACAATTCTAGTGAGGCATTAAAATTGTCAGTGAGATAGCATCAATGAGATGTACAAATTGATTTAAAAGATAAAGTTAGTGAGGCTAGTTTCGAGTAGTTTTTTACCTGAAGGGGTTTCCTCTTAGGAAAATCTTTGTGTCATCGCTATATGTATGATGTGCACTTATTTTTATCTACATTATTTGATTTAACATTGCTCAAGTTTATTTAAGTTTTTAAAAGGAAGTTAAAATTTTAAATTTGTGTGTGATTACAGATTCACCCACCCCCCCCTCCCCCGCCCNCCCCCCCCCCCCCCCCCCCCCCCCCCCCCCCCCCCCCCCCCCCCCCCAAGTAATCACTGTACTCCAACCAAAATGACCTAAATTATTATTTTATATCATAATTATTTTTTCAACCTCAATTAAAACATACCAATGCATGTTAATTCAAATGATTTTCCTTAAAACAAAAAGTGGGAAACCTCTCTTTAAGATTACCTCTATAAATTTTTGAGTAATTGTAATACCTTTTTTAATCTTTTAAACATCAACTAACATGTTAGATCATAAGATTTAGCAATCCCTTTTAGCTCCACATGTTTGAGTTCACTTAAATAACTAGGTTTATTTTCTATTAAACTTTATAAATCGTAATAAGTAGAACCATTCTCCAATAATTTAAATGTTACATATAAATCTCTTAATTTTGAGACTAATTTAATTATATAACTTTCCTCCTAATAAAAAAGGGTGAATCTTTATACATAAAAAAATCTTAGTAGATAGGAACACTTCCTCTAAATCTTATAATATGCCTTAGTTACTAATTAATTAAGAAGTTACACTATGTTTATCCAATATAAAACAAATTTACCTCCTCATTTGAGAAATAGAGCAATTATATGATGGATACTCTTATATGTCATATAATTTTAATCTACGTCCACACAAGATATTATGAGACGAGACTCAAGCTATTTATATACATACTCTTGAAGATGGTGATCTTGGCACACTCCCATTAGGGGAGTGTAGTCTCTAGGATCTTAGGGTGATGGGCTATCCCTTTGTTTAAGTCTTTGGCCAAAACAATCTATTACCTAGATCATATTTGAAGGATGAATGTGCATCACATTTGGTAGATGAATGCCTAACCCATATGGTTGAATGCCTATCCTACATGGATAGATGGATGTATGAGTATACAAATGAATGGACAGTTAATAATTTAAAAGAATAATAAGAAAAAGAGAAGTTGGTATTTTGGGGTAGTATGGAAGAGTTATTACACATTAGCAACAAAAGAATAGAAGCCCTAAGAGTATTGATACTGAATTGGCTCTCTTGGAGAAAGAGTTAATCAATCATACTTAATCTTAGTGGCTTTGTATTCTAATGTGATAAGGAAAGGGAATTATCAACCTAGTCCATCTACCCTCTTTCTTGTCCATCACAATTTTGGTGAACCCAACTCCTTATATCTAGCTTCTAATTAGTTTGTTTACATGTGATTTGTATAAACAGAGTTAAATCATATTTTGCAAATTTGATCCTTCTTGCATTGCACTAGTACGTACTTTTCATTTTGTTTTACAAAAACAATGAAATGTACAAAAATATTTCCTTTGATGCATTGTTTTGTGTGCTTAGTTTAATCATATGATGCTTTGCTTCATTAGATTAGCTTATTTCATTGCAAGTTTTCCTTTACGTATTACATATCATCTTTAAGTATACAAACCAAAGCTAAATCATATAGACACACTATCTTTTTAAGTGCTCTAAAAACTTAACATACATTTATGCTCACTTTTGGAACAAGCCTTATTTGTTTACTACATGCTCATGAGGGACTTTCATAAGTTGCTATAGAGACTATTGAGAAAAATTTATGCTTTTAGATAAATTGGGATATTGTGTAATTAAAAGATTCTCCCACCCTCAAATTTTACTACCAAATGTCATTCATTAATTAAGAAATAATATTTTTTATTAATAATTTTAAAGGTTTGGCTATATAGTTGTAGACTTAACTATTCTTCTTCTTAAAAAATAATCTTAAGATAACTTCTCAAAATTTTGAACTTCAAATATGCAAGCTTGTCAATTTTATGAAATCCATAAAAGTTCCTTATAAAAACACTTAGAAAAATCTCAACACCCACTCAAATAATGTATAAAGACCTCATCTATAAAACCACAACCCTTTTAAATTTAGAATAAATTAAATCTTTTTTATACTAGAACTTCTATTTCAAACTAGAAAAGATTTCATTTGAACTAATACCCACTTCTAACTATTGCCTTCATTAATCCAATTCTAACTTAAAACTTTTAGATATAAATTATAGATAATACATTTTACTTAATGGTAAATTATTTTCATATATTTAATTATGTAAGTATTTTCAAACTAGTTCTGACTTTGAAAGAAAGTCCCAAAAATTCAAGGTTGAATAACAACCTTCACTGGATAAAACCTTTTATGGCAAAGAGATTCAAAGTCATTGCCGTGAGACCCTAGAGTTAGAATTTAAGGGGGCAAATTAAGCTGGGTCAAAGTCGTGCACGCATGTTCATAGGATGAGGAATACCGACACAAGTACCAGACAACTGAAGCAATACTGTAATTGGCACCATGAATCGACTGCGCAACGTCTCAGAACTTTCATATAGTCCACTGAAGACCGAGACTTCGGCTTACAGTTGACCGGAACTCAAATCCTTTGTAAATGTTACTCACCTTCTGTTCAGTTCACGATGAATTCTGTACAAATTAAATACTACCCATTCAGTTGGAGTAGCCCTACAATAATACCCACTCTCATTTCAGGTCGGGAGCGAACAAAATCCCTGCTGCAGACGCATGCCCAACAAAAAGGTTTCAAGATTAGATTGATTAGCTACAAACAGAATGAGGTATTTTTGTGCACATTTTTCTTCTGTTCTCAGTCTGTTATTCATTCTGTCGTGTCTGACTGTTGCACTCGGTCTCAACTCCACACAAGTTGAAGTAATGAAAACCCTATCTGCTTATTCATCTGTCTGGAAAATGAATGCTTCAAATTCTGACCCATGTCAATGGGTTGGGGTAAACTGCAGTGAAGATAAGGGTGATGTTTTAGAACTCCACTTGTCTGGTCTTGGGTTTAATTCCAGTATTTGGTATGATGTGTGCAAACTGCAAGCCCTTCGAGTTCTGGACCTATCAAATAATTCCGTGTCAACCCCATCTGAAGATAATATTAGGTCTTGCACCAGCCTGGTTTCCCTGAATCTCAGCTCCAATGCCATGTCAGGTTTCCTCCCTTCTCTTAACCCTCTTCAGAAATTGCAATCCGTGGACGTGTCTCACAATGATTTGACAGGAAATATAACGACCCCAATCCAAAACTTGACAGAGCTCAAGACATTCATTGTGACATACAATAATTTTGATGGATCAGTGGCTTTTGGGGGTCTAAAGTTGGAAAACGTAGATGTCTCCCATAACCATTTTGGTGGGGGATTCCCCCAGGAGCTTTCTAAATGTTCCAATTTGACTTATCTTGATCTCAGTGGCAACAGTTTTATTGGCCCTATTCCTGATAATATTTGGAGCCTTGCCAAGTTGGAAACTCTGCGCCTCTCTTCCAATAACTTCTCTGGAAGTATTCCTAAACCATTGAAGAGCCTCAGCAAGCTGTCACTTTTCGCAATTAATCAGAACAAATTGGAAGGAAATATACCGGATGAGCTCTCAGCCATCGCAGGTCTGGAATCTCTTGACCTCAGCTACAATAAATTATCGGGATCTATTCCTCTAAAAGTGTTTTCTTTGATCAATCTGAAGTATCTGGACCTTACCTCCAATTTGCTTTCTGGAGAGATACCTCAGAATTTCTCAAGAAGTCTTTACAGGTTGCGCATAGGTAATAACAACTTGACTGGAAGCATCCCTCTGACCATTTCAAATGCCCCAAATTTGACATACCTAGAAATGAATAACAACTCTCTCAACGGCTCAATTCCAAAGCAGTTAGCAAGTTGTACTAAACTCCAGTTTCTTGATGTTGGACACAATGGCCTGGGAGGCTCATTGACCGAAGTACTGCCCAAACTTCTGCAGTTGCAGTATTTAAAGCTGCCAAATAATATATTTGAGGGAAATATTCTAGATGAGCTATCAAATTTGTCAGCACTGACATATGTGGATTTGAGTTACAATCTCTTATCAGGATCCATATCCCCAAACATATTTGAGCTTCTGTGGCTGCAGAATCTGCGTTTACAAAATAACCGTCTATCAGGAATTATACCAGGGAATATACAGGATAGCAAGTCCTTGTTAGAGCTTCAATTGGGCAGCAACAGCCTTAGTGGAACAATTCCACAAGGAGTTAGCAATCTTTATACGCTGCAGATTGCTTTGAATCTCAGCAACAATTTTCTGGAAGGCAAAATTCCAAGCTCTCTATCCAACCTTATTACTCTAGAAATCTTGGATCTTTCCAATAACAGGTTGACAGGAAAAATTCCAGAATCTTTATCAAACATGAAGAGTTTCACAGTATTGAACCTGGCATACAATGATTTAACAGGTATCATTCCCCCAACTCTCTTGCACAACAAAAACATAGTTTTTAATTATACAGGAAACTCTCGTCTTTCAAAAGAGCAATCTACTGAGTTTTCCACCAAGAAGAAGAAACCTTCAGCAGGATTGCTAGTTGGAGTAGCTGTTGCTGGTGCCATTTTTGCCCTTGTAGCTGTTGCTGGTGCCATTTTTGCCCTGGGAACAGTTGGATTGACAATGTTCGCATGCGACCACTTACCTAAACAGAGATTCAATCTATCAGAAACAATTTGTAAAATCCTTCATAAAGTAGAGCATCCACTAATCTCATATGAGGAGCTTCTCGCAGCAACCAACAGATTCCATACCTCCAATCTGCTGTCAAATAATAGCTTTGGATCGGTGTACAGAGGAATTCTGGCTAATCGCACCTGCGTTGCTGTCAAGGTTATAAATTTAATGCATGAAGAATCAGACAAGATTTTCAAAGCAGAATGTAAGGTGTTGCAGAAAGTTCGACACCGAAATCTTGCAAGAATCATAACCACATGTTCCAGTCCTGACTTCAAAGCTTTAATCTTTGAGTATTTTCCAAATGGAAGCCTGGAAAAGCATTTGCATCAAGACAATTGTAGACTGGGACTGAGAAAACTGCTGAACATAGCCATTGATATAGCCCATGCTGTAGAATATCTTCATTATGATAGCTTCGTGCAGATAGTGCATTGTGACATCAAACCAAGCAATATTATTTTAGATGAAAGCATGACAGCCCACCTTTCGGATTTTGGGATATCCAGATTGATGGGAAGAATCTCAGCCAATTCAGTAACTTCAACAATAGATTTAAAAGGTTCAGTGGGCTACATCGCACCAGGTATAGTTTCTCAGCAATCCTCGACCTTTATTGAAAATGTATAGATTTGAATTGTACATAACAAATAAAACAGTTATACCATTGTTTTGATTGTAGAATATGGATTGAGTGGCATGATATCTCCTCGAGGAGATGTTTATAGCTATGGAGTTTTGTTATTGGAAATGCTAACAAGGAGGCGGCCAACTGATAATTTGTTTGATGGGGATTTGAATCTGCATAAGTGGGTGAAGATGGCGTTTCCAGACAGGGCAGCTGAGGTAGTTGAGAAAAGGTTGGTAGAGGAAGGGATTGACCAAAAGACTGAGGAGTGCCTGATTTCATTGATGCGAGTTGGGTTGTTGTGTTCAGGGGATTCACCTGAAGCACGGCCCACCATGAGAGATGTGCCCAATCTTTTGAAGATCATTCAACAGGATTTCACCACAGACACAACTACTCCCATCAAACTACGACCGACAATATCAAATTTAGTTTGTGAGAGAGGTGCAACGCTTAACTGTGAAGACGGATCAGATAACACAAGTTCTACTTTTTAGTAAACCTGTGACCGAGTCAATATTGTTGGATTATTAATGATTTAGATAATAACCTTCTTATTTCAGCCCAAGAATGTTGAGAAATGATTAGCATATTATTGCAATGTCATTGTACAAATTGCATCTCAGAATAGACCAAAGGGAATGTTTTACACACATCTACACTCGTAAAGAATGAAAATTAAAATTAATATGGAACGTGTCTGTATTGCATAAGAGGGTATGGTACTTATAATAGTAAAATGTACATCAGCATTTTCAATATAGTTAGAGTCTATATTACTCTTTATTATTCTAATTGGCATGCATTTCTTAATTTTTTTTGTTTGTTGTCTATATATTATCATATTCAAACTTAATTTTAGGTATAGAAAATATTGATTAAATAAATTAAAATTATTACATTATTTTATGAAATTTCTGAGTTTAATTATTTCTTTTGTAATTTCAATTTATTGATTAATGTTGTAGTTAGTTTCAGTTAGGAAAATATGTCAAATTCAAAACATAGTCAAAAACTATTAAACAAATTCAAGAGTAAGAAGGAAGCATTTAAAATGGATCAAGAATCTTAAAAAGATAGTTTAATATAGTGAGAGCATTTCATTAAACAATAGTATAGCTTCATGTTTAGATCTCTTACTAGATTCAATCACAATTGATTTTAATCTATTTTATCAAATATAATAGATACATTTATACAAATATTTATCTAATTTAATATCTATTTTTCTTTTAAATATATTTTAATTTTATTGGACATTAGGAAAACATCAAAATAATTATATGGAGAGTTGTCATAATCGCTATAACTATACATAACAATATACAAGAGAGAAAAAAACAATTATGACAATGAATGAAGTCAAAGTAGCGCAAATATAAAACTATAATTGGAGAAAGACACCCTCATAGTTCATTACTCAACCTAACGATATAATATTATATCATGAACATGGTGATGAAATGCATGACATGTAGCATCCATATCTTTATCAATGTTAAGTTAAAATACATTGAATTAAATAAGTAATTTGTAGAATTGGTTATATTTTGTAAAAACTGATGTTCTTAGTTATAATGCTTCTTGTTATAATTGGAAGAATATATATAGATATATGAGCCTGATTTGATTTTTGGGAGATTTTTTGTAAATGAGATATTTAGTATTGGAAAAGGGACAATATTATATTAGCCAAGTGCATTGATTTTTTGTATTATATTCTCATTATAAACATAATTCATTATTTTTAATAAAAAAAATGTCTCATTAATATAACAAATTAATCACAAGACACTTTCAAACTTGAATAAATGCTAACAATACTTTTATGGGTGGACATTAAAAGGAAGAATATAATCTCTTTCATGGACTAGAACACTATTTGCAAACATAAGTCTAATAATTGACTTGGCATAAGAAAAATTAGCCTTATCAACAAAGTTTTCCTCCTAAAAATTCATTTTAAATTAATTAAATGAGTGTTAGATTGGGATAATATAATGAAATGTGAATATCTCAATGGTAGATAAGGCTCTGCGTTCCTATGTGTTCATCTTTTACAAAGAGGTTGCAATGTTTGGAACAATCTTGTAAAAATTAAGGGCGGGTACGGTAAGACTAATTTGAAAAGAAGACTTATAAGATATGTAAAGGATTATTGGGACCCTTCATTCATTCCCCCAAAGTTAAAAACTATTTTGAATCGAGTTGGCCCTAAACTTTGTACTATTATTGAGAACCTCTTGGTGTCTCTTTCAAGTCATAGCATAATCCATCATATGGATTCTCTTATCTAGTCAAAGTCTCACAATAGGGACTATTCAATGAGAGCTAAATTTAATCTGTTTGAACTTATTTGACTTCGAACCTTTAATTAGATGAACCTAGGGAAAAATCTTCAATTAGAAGAACATATGGAAACATCATGTATATCCTAAAATCCATTTGTTCTTTGGACAATTTACCATTATAAAATCCTCACAATCGATAAACTCAGCAAGAGAGGAATGCATCTATCTAATAGATTCCTCATTTTTCAATAAGATGAGGAATCAATTGATCATCTTCTAATACACTACAAGTTTAGCTTGAATATCAGATAGAATCGATTGGACTTTTCTTAATTTATTAGGGATAGTCAAGAGATATTAAAAGAATATTTTAGAGTCACTTATCCCCTTTTTATCATCCCCTCATTAAAGAATTCTAGTGGATGTTCTTCCTTCACATTATTTAGGTGTTTTTAAGGAATGCAACAATAGGATATTTAGGAATAAAAATTTGCCATTGCATATTTTTATGAATTCAACTAGTAATTCTATCAAAGAGAATATTAAAGAGGCTACCTTGAAGAAGCCAACTAAGAACCTAACTAAGCTAAAAATTCAAATTTCTAAATATGGGAAATTTATTACTTATTGAGTAATGTGGATAACAAAAGAATCACCTATTGTGATAAAATTCCTTAGTCCCCTTTCTCAAGCTTAGTTAAAATATAATTTTTATGGTTCTTCTCACTGGATCTCAAGGTAGGTAGAAGGAGATAAAGTCATGTGGGACCATGAAGGGAAACACATATTTTATTATGTCATCAAAATTAGAGAGTAGAAATCTCACTTTTCTATGGTGGTTGGAAAATTTCATGCTATCCTCATAGCCAAATAAAAAGTACTTGGTAACATCATTATAGAAGGTGATTCTTTGAATGTGTTTAATACCCTAAATGATAGGGTAAATCCTAGTTGGTTGATCTATGACCTAATTGATGATGCCTGTAACTATATCACTTCTTTCTAAAATTACATGGTTATACACATTTTTAGGAAAGGTAATTAATTTTAGAATTGATAGGAGATATAACTACTCAAATCCAAAACTTGACAGAGATCAAGAATTTCATTCCGACTTACAATAAGTTTGATGGATCGGTGGCTTATGGGGTTCTAAAGTTTGAAAAAGTAGCTATCTCCCATAATGATCTTGGTGGTGGATTCCACAAAGAGCTTATTCACTGTATTAATTTGACTTATCTTGACCTCAGTGGAAATATTTTTAGTGGCCCTATTCTTGATACTATTAGCAGCCTTACCAAGTTGGAAACTTTGGTCCTCTCTTCCCATAACTTCTCTGGAAGTATTCCAAGCTCTTGAAGGCCCTCACAAAGATGTCACACTTTACAATTAATCAGAACTAACTGAACGAGAGTATACCCAAGGATTTGTCAGCTATCATAGGTCTAGAATCTCTTGTTCTAAGCTACAATATGTTACGAGGATTTATTTCTCTACAAGTGTTTTCTTTGAGCAAGCTGAAATCTTTAGATCTTACCAGCAATTTTATTTTTGGAGAGATACCTCAAAATTTCTCAAGAAGCTTTTTTCAGTTGCGCATAGGTAATAAAAAATTGGCTAGAAGCATCCCTCTGACCATTTCAAATGCCCCAAATTTAACATACCTAGAAATTAACAAAATTTTAACCGACTCAATTCCAAAGTAGTTATCAAGTTGTAGTAAACTCAAATGTAAAGATGACAACTTGTCAACAAGCCACATAAGCCGAATGCAGCAAAAGTAGAAATTCAAACATAAAATTGGGATCAATTTAACACATAGTCTAGTCAACTATTTTACTCTTTCCCTACATAAGGAAAAAGTACATGAATTCAACCTACATGTTGAATTAAGATAAGTGCAATAATTTAAATTCAATAAAAAGGTGTCTACCAAACTATTGCACACACATAATGCCATCATTTAAAATATAATGAGTTTGATCAATTACATCAAGAAGTCAACCAACACCTCAAGCATCAATACATCATGATAATACATCATTCATAAAATCAATACATAAGAGAAAATAAGGACATTGGCATACACATCAGACATCAAGTACAACATAGATCAATGAGTACATCAATCTAGTAACAAGATCATGAAGGTCGATCATAATACATAAAGAAAGTATGTATGTTAGACATTTGTCCATTTACAAGAATCTATACATCCCCTTATCCATTGGACATATGTCCATCCACTATCTCGAGATAGGAGTGTGGCTTAGGCACTTTTTCTTCCCAACCACAAAGAGGCTAGCTCCCCCGAGGTTCTTCATGACACAAACAACTCGCCGACCCTGCCCAAGAAGTCTAGCAACCTGAGACTAGTGGATTAGATGGATCTGGTGTAGCTGTGAACTAACTAATGGTACATATTCCTAATGTAGAACATAAAAACGAATGTGGAAGGGAGATGAGGGTGTGTGCAACAAGTTGTGGACCAAAAAAGTGGACACACCTTTAAAAAAAATTCAAATTTTCAATAACCCAATCGGGTTATTGAAAATCGGAAATCATTCTAGGCTTGGTAAACCAAGCCTAGAATATATTATAAAAAATTGTGTGCGCCTCAAAACCCGATCGGGTTATGAGGAATTTATCATAATCTGATCGGGTTATGAGACTCATTGAGTTTCTAATAACTAGATCTGGTTATGAGATATTTCTCATAACCCGATCGGGTTATGAGAAACATATCAAAAATAGAACAGTCCACGATTTAGGCCATTTTTTAACCCCTAAACCGCAAAGAAGAAGTGTGGAGGAGGGTAAACAGTAGCAAAACACGATCGTGCTTTGAACAAAACATGATTTAATTGAGATTTTCAACCAATGACACCCCGTAACAAAGGTAAGTTTGTTTGTTTTTGTTGTTTTTTTTTGCAATTGTAATCAAATTAGGTTATTTTATTGATTTTTTTTCTTTTATTAATTTCATTCTAGATTCATCAAATAACCCAAAAAGATGAAAATGAAATGAAAGACCACCCCCCGTAGAAGCACCATCATCGCCACCTGTAAACCCTCAACAACCCTCGCCACCCATAAATCATCAACCACAATCTCCACCCGTAAACCCTCCTTAAAATTCTCCTCCTCCACAACCATCGCCACCCATACGCCCTCTACATGTGTCGTTAGGTCATGTAGATGCGTCACAAGAGGACCTTGTGCAATGTCTTAACCAAAATAGTGTACAAATTAATATATTGGTCAATAGGTTGAAGGCTTCCGGTCTTCAGCATTACTCTACCCTCGCCACTACATTATAAAAAATGTCCAATAGTGCAAATTAGGTGTCTCAAGAGGTGACAAAATGGGGTTCATGGAGGGATAGGCGTCATACATTTTACGCTGATGGTTTACACTACGAGGATGTGAAAAGAAAAGGCATATAAAAATGTGACATATGTGCCCTTTAACTGATCCTAATACTAGCAATTCCCTAGAAGTTAATACAAAATGATTTCCTATACATTGGTGTGTTCATAGGGGGATGAAATCAGCATTTTGGGATAGGTGGTACATGGTATTTGACCAACCACCTTGTAATAATAATGAGGTTCCTTTATATTTTTTGAGGAAGCTATACTATGAGTTTATCATTGGCGAGAAGCCGAATTACTTTGACTTTTGTGAGTTCCATGGTAGAGGGAGAGGCTCTGTGCAGGATAGACCTAGGGCACATAGGATTACCCAACAACAAGAGAGGAGGTGTACTGTGAGAAAACCCCTCATTCATGTTGTGGTCCCAGTAGTGGTGAAGGAGTCTATGGATATACAGACTCTTCATGCAGCTGCATCATTGACTGATGTCATTATCTAGCATGTCACTTAGTTAGTTGGAGAGGATGGATCAGTGTCACCTCCATCTTCATTAGATGTGCCATTAGGATCATCACATCCTACACCAGCTCCATCACCATCAGATACACCATTAGGATCATCTCATCTTGTGTGAGCTCCATTATCATCAGATACATCTCTAGGGTTAGCCTAGCCCATTGAGCATATCTACATCAGTTGTAATGGTATATGTGATGGGGTAGATAACCAGGTGAGTGTGGATGATTTTATATCCCATTCATGTGTACATTGCGGCAAAAGATGTCAGGCATCCACTACTGAGGATGTGGCCCTCACAGATGATCTGTTGTCGATGGTGTATTGTTCAGAGCTGACACAAGTTTGTTTAAATTTTATTTTGACATGTTATTTTAATTAATTACCTAAATCTGGTAAAAGTAAATAAAATTTTAAATGTATAGAAGAATCTAAATTGATACATGAATAATATGCATTGCAGGGTGCAGCTGGTGGAACAAGCACACCAAGGAGTGCTTGTTATAGTACACATAGACGGGTAGCTCAAACACCTGAGGTAATGTTTTATAAATATTCCTAAAATATAATACTACGTTATTTTGAAAATATCATATCTTAATAATTTGTATGGTGGTAACTTAGTGTATGTTTGTTTGCTATTGCTTTATGGTCAAAGAATTTTTTCTAATGTAATTCAACTCAAGGAATTCACTTCCTTGTCTAGCCATCATGACTCAAATTGATTTGAACTCTCACCCTCTATCCTTGGACTCAATTCAACCAATGTTGGACTCATACATAGATTCATACCCCAAAAATCCCTTATTGGCTTCTAAATCAACCTTGAACATCATTCGAAACATCCAACCATCATTCTTTTGCTCTTATTTCTTTTTCAAAATCATGAATATAATCTTTGATTGTTCATTGATTTCGATTATCATTAATCCTTCAATACACCTCCATGGTCTTCTGAAGACTCCCAACATATATTATGTAGCGGTGGTGGTTTGTGACCTCATTGATCATGTCTGACAATAATCCATCTCCTATTTGTAACAACTTCTCACTTCCAAAGCCCCCTCAAGGACTCACCTTTTAGGCTACCGCAAGTGCTACTAGTGCTTCCCAAACACCATATCTTCACTCACGACATCAACCTTCATTTAAGCTCCATAAATAATCTCCTTATGGGCTATCTACCATGGTGCATCAACCCATTAAGTATGGGTAACCAATCCCTTACCCAACTCTCACATTCAGCCCTTAAAGCTAGTAGCCCACACCAGTTACTATTTTGTCCTTTTCTCCAACATTCCCCAAATAAATAAGGAAACTAAAAAATGATTCAGATACCCTTTTTGGATCTGTAAATCCTCCCCAAGATTTAGTATATACTCCTTTGGACCATACCCAAGATCCAATACTCATGTAACCTCCAAACTAAGCATAACTCTCCTCATTTACAAAGAAACTCCTAACTCCACTTACTCTCATGACTCCAAAGTCTAAAAGAGTCCTTCTAGGGGTTAGGAAACAACATATTTTCAACTCTCCAAGGCTCTATCATTTTTCAATGGCCTTAGCCACTAAACCCTCACTTCTAGGACCACACACCTAGGGTCTGATCAAAAGAACCTCTCCAATCAACTCTAGGCCAAACCAACTGCATACACACTTCACTATAGACCCCCACATGTAGAATCCATCACAAAATTACTTCATCCTCAAAGAAACCCACCATCCTTCTCTAACTGTGCCTACAAATTTGTTAAAGAATAGTCTTGTGTATGAAAGAAGAGTTCAAAATTTTATATTGTAATAATGGTTTGTAAAATTTGATTATAAACTTGTGATAATAGAGTTGTGGAGCATAATCATTTGTGGAATTAAAGTGAATCATAATCTTCATTATAAACTATTACTTATATGTTTATTTTGTATTTTATAGGGCTTGTTAGGGGCTCAGAGAGCTATGTGGTATCATTTTTTGCACACCTCTTGTTTATAGTTTTAATTGAACACATGCGGTATCATATTATTTCTCTTACATTAAATTTTTTTTTGTTAGCCTACCCCACCAAGCTCGAGGTCATTAGGAAATAGGAAGAAATCATTGCGGACATTAAAACAAAAAAGGTAATTAAGTCCAATTTAAGTATATTTGTTGAAATGTATTATGAACATTTTAATGTAGTCTATATTAATGAATGCACTTGACTAGTTTATTATATACATGTAGAATCAATTGGGTTTCACTGAACTAATGAATGATGGCATGTAACTGATTGAATGTTTGATAATGTTAAGTTGAAGATGATGCAAAATATTAAATCAGTTAATGATTTGTATTGTCATTGATGTCAACTTGATATCATCTATACGGTCATATACATAATGCCAAAGACTTCAGAGAATCAATGGAACAAATATTATGCTTTCAGCAATGCATAAAAGTCAAGTATTCACTAAGTGACAGACAACACCGATAGAGTGCACACCGTCGGTAAAGGCAAAGAAGAAGTCACAGTGATAACCGACGAGCAGAAGACAATGTTTCCCGACAAAGAAAAATCACAGGATGCCCGACAAGCTAAATAAAGAGTTACCCAATGAGAAAAATCCAATGATACCCAACATACGAAGATCCCAAAGCTAATTGAAGTTACACTGATGGAACTGACAGTTGTCACAGACGATGAATTGTAGAATTGACCGACAGAACAAAGAGTTCAGAAAATGACAAAATATCTAGCTAGCAGAGCTTAAGGATAGACTTAACTGGTTGTTGTTTCTTTTATTCGACCACAGTTAAGTAATTGATTTAAATAATATTTATACATTTGGCAAGAAGATAACTATGAGATAAATCAGGAGTTAAAGTCGTAAATCAAATTGGCTGGATTGTTTTTCACGCTAAGAATCAAGAATCAAGAATTAAGGAATATCATGTCTATATAAGAGACAAGCATAATTCATTTCCACAAGCAATCAGATACATAGAATGGGAGTGAATAGAAAGAGAATGCTAAAGAGAAACTGGTGAAGGATAAACTTCATACAGTCCTGATCAATCAAGCTGAAGGAGAGCTAAAGAATTCTGTAGACGCCAACGAATAGTGAAGCACAACATCACAGAGCAGAAAGTGTGGAGAAAAAGGAATTGAATTGATACATTTATTAGAGAGGTAATGTACTTAAATAGATCTAAAAATCTACAATTCAAAGTTGCATTAGAAACAAGTCATAATGTTTCAGTTTAACCATTGAAGCATCAAGTCTCTTAACAGAGAAGGACTTAACAATCTTTTATAATTGAGGTATATCCTAACAGATTGCCAAAAAGGTTGATTCATGAAAGTAGCATTGAATTTACATAAATCCTATTGACAGCCTAAGAAGAAGATTGAATCAAGGATGGTAGCAAGATTTTCCTAAAGCCTATTGACAGTCTAAGAAGGAGGCTGATTCAAGGATGGTAGAAAAATAGATGCCAGATACTAAGTGACAACCTATATGTATAAAATCCTATAACAAGGTCGCACTTAACAATATGTTTGTAACCTTTAATAGGGTTGGCTCCTAACAGGGCTCACTTCAGAAGAGTAAAAATTTAGGGTACTGGTCCTAGTGGTTTTTTTCCCTTAACAGGGTTTCCACGTTAGAATCCATGTGTTATGTGTGTATGGTTTATTACTTTATTGTTTTACATTTCACATATGCATTTCTGGATTGATTGGTATACTCTGCATATTTACTGAGCATCAATAAATAATTTTTACTGCTTATCAGTTATCAAGAAGAATAAGGAAAAGCAAGGTAAACCGACAGATAGTTAATTATTTCAAGTATTTCAAGGTATGCATCTTGTAGGGACTTAATAATATGAGGTGTATTGATTGGTGGATTAAAGTTTAAAGGATAAATTTTTGAGTCCACTGATTCACCCCCCCCCTCTCAGTTATTACTAACAATGAATGCCCCAGACATTGTTGATGTTCAGGAGAGGGAGGAGGTAACACGTTTTCATATTTACTTTCAATTGCATTCTTGTTTGTTCAAAATATTTTAGAAATCATGTTCCTCTATTAGTATGTCATTTTCTATGACTTTTCATATAGGAATTGGTCATAGTTTCCTCAGATGAGGCGAACCCTTCTCCACTTCCTATGGATTCCTTGCCTAGCACAGGAGATCCAGTTGTAGTATGCATTTTTTATTTTTCAGTATTTTTGAATTATAACATTTATTTTGTATTATTTTTTCTTTTGTAGGACCCTTCACCACTGCCCGTCATTCCTTTTCCTGGCCATTTTTATAGGAGTCCCTCTCGCCCACTATGGAGCCCATTTCATTTATCAGTCATCCAAAGCATAAGAGATTTAGCTGAGGCTTCAGTATACAAATTACAACCCAATATTTATGTATTTTGATATTATTTTGAGATAATATATATGGCTTAACATTTGAATTGTTCTTGTGCAGAGACTTAGTGAACCAAGTGTTGCTGCGAAGAAGCTAGATTTTGAGATCCACCACAGTCATCGATATATCGAGACATTGTATAGATCCAGTTGTGGTCATTGAATGACCAAATTTTAAGACCATTAAAGTAAAAAAAGCTCCTAATTCCACAGAACCCGATCGGGTTATGAGAACATAAAGGCTCTATGTTCCTAATAACTCAGAACCCGATTGGGTTATGAGAATATAACGAATTCATGCTCCTAGTTACGCAGAACCTAATCGAGTTTTGAAAAACTAAGAAAAAATGAGGATTGAGAGAGAGAGAGAGAGAGAGAGAGAGAGAACAATTTCACTCACTTCGAACACCTATGTACTAGGAGGGTATTAAATTGTAATAACTATGTATGAAAGGTTGGAAGATTGTAGAAAAAATCATGGATGACCATTGAAAGAAGGAAAGGCAACCCATTGGCTAATTAAAAAAATTCATGGGAGACCATTGAAATAAGATATTTTTCTAGAGGGATGAGCAGAAAACTTTCGCTAATTTGCAATAGCCTTAAGCGAAGGGAGCAACTCTACTTCCAGATGTATTTCAGGTTGCCCATCTATACAATTTGGTGAAGAAGGGTATGCATTTTCTGATTCCTACTGCTCGAATTGTTACCAATTTGTGCCTCCTAAATAGTGTGAAGATTACTATACATGTCTTTTATACAAACTTCGCGGGGTGAAGGAAGAAAACAAAATACTTATGGCAGAGGGTGAGAAACAATTTGGAATTACTGAAAATCTGCGAGAAGAGATGAGATTATTGCAAGAATTTGGGGAAAATCAACTTGGTCAAATTATCCAAGCCCTGAGATAGCAAATTTCATCATTGCATGTAGAGAGCAATAACCAATTGGGAATAATTCAAAGAATGAAAAAATAGATTGAAATCTTGCGTGCAGAGGAAGAAAAACAAAGTGAGAGTGCACAAGAGGAGATTGGGTTACTTTGAAAAATATCAGGTGAAGCATTGGCTAATCTAGATGTCACACTTTGTGCTTCTAATGGTTCAACATTTCAAGCGCATTCTCTCATTGTCATGAGCTCTCTCTCTCTCTCTCTCTCTCTCTCTCTCTCTCTCTCTCTCTCTCTCTCNCGCTCTCTCTCTCTCTCTCTCTCTCTCTCTCTCTCTCTCTCTCTCTCTCTCTCTCTCTCTCTCTCTCTCTCTCAGGTTATGGAGAATAAAATGAATAGTTTTTACTTCTTCAAAACCCGATTGGGTTTTGAAGTACCTTTTTCTTTTCAGAACCCAATCAGGTTATTTGAAATTTAGAAACCCGATTGGTTCATGGCTCAGGAAGAGGCTTGAAAATGATCCAAAGGCTTGGAGGCTCATTTTTCGTCCATTTTTGTTCTTTTAGACATTTTTTTATCTTGTAAGATGATTTCTCAACTTTATCTTCATCAGGTTTATAATTTGTCAACTGGGTAGCTTTATAATTCTCACCATAATCTCATATGTCTTCTTATCTTTCTAACCATATAAATTTTTCTATTTTTGGACAACATTAGCATAGTAAACTTTAATTTCCTTTACCAGTGTCTTGATTGTACTCACAGACATATATCTACCATTTTTTTAATAAATTTTGAAATACTTAATCAAAATACAAATAAATTACATATTATTGTTCTACACTTGATTCTATACACTTTTTAAAACAAAAGTTTTCATTTTTGATTATTTTGATGCAATTTATACCCAACGCAATAACAGGTACCAAATTTTCAGGATGCATTCACTTCAAAAAATCACAAAAAAAAAATACTCATCAGAAAATTACAAAAAAATACACAACTTCTATATCTCACTCTTACCTATCATCCTGCCAAAGGGATTTAAAAAATACTAAATATAACTATACCTTATGTACTGCGCACAGAAACAGCTATGTTATGTTTTTCCAAAAAAATCAGGAACATGTTATTGTGTGCGCGAGGTTTGACCCTCTTAATCTTATTAGGTTTTTAAAAAAAGTAGTGTTATAGAAACTAGATTCAGAGTACTAAAAATTTTATTTTTTACACATCTTTTTATTTTGAGTGCATGACCCTCAAACTCCTGTTCCAAGTTCAGGTTTACCCGATTTCAAGAAAAATGTGTCCACTTATACCCTGATTTTTGGTCCACAACTTGGTGCACACACCCATGAAACTTAACCATTTTAGGAAAAAAAAATGTAAAAATAGCTTTGGCCAAAGCATTTAAATGCTAGAATTCTACGGGTAGATAGAAATAAAAGTATAACATTTTCATTCCTACCCTCCCCTAATTATCCACATTCAGCACCCTTCCAAAACATTATCTTTCTCACAGAAAGAAATAAAATAAACATAAGCAGAGTAAAATGATTATGTTTGCTAGCCAATCATGATTTAGAAAACAATCAATCCTCCTTCTTAAGGCATAATGAACAAAGTAAATAGAAAGGAAATTATATATAACCAATTCCCATATTGCCTTAAATAGATAAACTTATCCTTCTTTACTATATATAACTGAAATAAAATAAAAGAGAAGAGCTCTGATTATGCGATTAATAATGTTGACACCATATTCACTCAATGATTTCAACCTTGTATTTAAAACAAAATATTTATACATAACCAAAGAATCATGTCCTACCTTCTTTTCCTAATTTCTCATGTTTGATGGATTTCAGCTTGAAGTTTAATTGCCACAAAGCTATTGGATTATAGATAGTAATTATATGCAAATTATATCGTAGTGAAGTAAACATTATTTCACAATTTACTTCCACAGTACTCGTTACCATTCACCTTACTATTCTTAATTTACTATACATATCTATATATTTGAACGACTCATTGGGCAAAATATAATTTCTCATAGACTAGGTGTAGAAGAGAGTTAAAACTACGTTTAGATAATTGCCTTCAGTACACAACCATGAAAGAAAATGTTTGAATACATCAAAAACTGAATTAGCCAGTCATAATTTAGAAAACAAACGACAACTTATAGTTTAGACAAGAATCATTTTTGGTAATAGCATGAACAAATATCAAAGATGACATTTATACATTACTTCAGTTCATTCTTTAAAATTTCCCACCAACACTGATTGCGGAAACAAAAACATTTTACCCGAAGGACTTCACACGACATTAATTAATCAGTAAAAAGTTATTCTCAATAAAAATAACGCTTGATAAAGATAGAATAGCAATTTAGAATAAACACACTTAATATGCAATAACAACCATAGGAAAAAAATATTTGTAATGACAACCACTCTGTATGCACCCTAAAATGGTCGCCTAGACTTTGGGCCCCTATTATTATTTTATCAATTTATCAAATTTCTGAATCAATGCTTTGGAACTTTTTCAATTCAAATCAATTTCCTTGATCAAATTGTAATTAATTCAATTATTCAATTATTTCAATATTTCCTAAAGTTTGATCTTTTTTATCTAATTAAAAGAATTAATTTTCTTTTTAATTAAATAAAATTTATCTTATTTAATTAAAAGACTTAATCTCCCTTTTAATTGAATAAAATTTATCTTATTTAATTAAAGTAAATTTCTCCCTTTTAATTAAATAAAATTTCTCTTATGTAATTAAATTCAATTTCCCCCATTTAATTAAATAAAATTCTTCTAATTTATTTAATTAAAAGAAAACCCCTCTTTTAATTAAATAAATAAAAATCCCCACTTAAAGCTCTTCTTTTCATGAAAAAGGAAATAAATTAAATAAAAATCCTTTTTTCTTCACATCTTCCTAAGTGGTGTGATTTTTGCCTCTTTATCATATCCTTTGATTTTTGCCTCTTAATCTCAACTGTTCACTTTCTTATAAAAGGAGATCTCTCTTTCTCATTCACATATACATCTTTTTCATAGTATTGTTATGTTGCAGGTTTTGAGAGCAATTTTGGAGGAGGATTTGAGCACTCAAGCTTGGATATTGCAACTTCTCTCTTCTTGTCTTCTTCTTCTTGCATCCATGGCTATTCATGTAGATTAGATTCATGTTTATTTTCATAGATTA
>MU224564.1:4649476-4665481 GCA_018584345.1 Thuja plicata | reverse complement strand
CATAGATTAGATTTGCATATTTCCTTTCATAGATTAATCATGCATTGTTATCATTTAGATTAATTTCCTTTCATGCATTGCAATCATATAGAGTAGATCTCATTTTCATGCATTGAATCTCTCATTTTATGGTGTACTTGCATGGGCACAACTAGGTCAATCTGAGGGCCTCCATTTCACACTTTTGCACTCCATGACTAGAGAGCTATGGATCGATATTTGAGGCCTCATTCTTGAGAAACCTTGGATGAAATGATTCATAGAAGTGTGCCAACATTTTAGCACACACACTCTAGTTAATGCATTGGGAAGAAGAAGATTGATCAATAGTATTGGTTGAGTGAGATGACAAAGAATTAGTGTAAATTTGCAAGTTTTGGTTAGGAGGTGTCACAGATTTTTTCCTTGATTATTATCACTATCAACGGATGTAGCCTTAGAATGCATAAAACCTTGGATAATATTTTTCAACCGGAAACACTTTTCAGTATCATGACCAGGATATTGGTGGTATTGGAAAAAAGCCTTGGGATCAAATTATTTGGATTGAGGTTTAGAGGTGTCAATTGGTTTGATAGGAGGAAGTGTTAGCACATTATCATTAATTAACTTCAACATGACATTATGCAAAGATTCGAAAATCTAAGTATAATGATGATCAGGTTTAAAAATATATGACAAAGGAGCCACACCTTTGGATGTTGTTGCTACTTGTTCATCAACATTGTTAAATGATTTGTTAATTTTTATGTAATTGTTTGATTTCTAAAACTTTTTGAAATTGGATGCGACATCACTCTTATCAATGGTAACAAGAGATATTGGGGTGGTTCTCTCAAACTGACTCACTTGTAACTTTGATAATGATGAAGCATTGCACACAATTGTGGAAATGAAGAGAATTTAGACAGAAGTATCTTATCTCTAATGCTACTTTGCAAATTAGTAATTAAAATCCATTGCACATCAATATCAGGCATAGGATAAGAAATATGACCAATAAAATGCTTAAATATACCAATGAATTCAGTAACTTTTTCTTTAACACCTTGTTTAGAATGCATTAAATCAGTTAGAGAGATTTTGGGACCAATGTTGTTTTGAAATTGTTTACTAAAGTCGTTATCAAGTTTTTGGAAGGAATCAATTGAATAAGGAGATAAAGAACAATACCATTGCAAGGCTTGGTCTCGAAAAGTTCAAGTGAACAAATTTTCCGTGAACCTATGGTCGTGAGAGAAATCGCTACACAAGGCTTGGAAATTTGGGTATATGCACCAACATGGGGGACCAAAAAGGTGCCAAATATCTTTTTAATCCCCCATACACACATAGGGCGTGTGGGATATATCTCGCATGCCCTATGGCTTGGATTGCCCAAGCCTTAGGCTTGGGAAATTTAAACCATAGGGCGTGGGTGCTATAGCGCGCATGCCCTGTATGGTTTTATATAAAGTTAGGGCGGCCACAAAAGTGGCTCATTTTGTTTTCCCAAGCCCGCAACTAGCCAAGAAATTAGAGAAAATAGCACGCACATGATTCATTGTGGGTTTTTCTCTATCAAATTTAGCAAAAAATGGCTCCACAACGTCACCAAGGTCAAATCAGAAGAAGAGATAAGTGATTCTACAACCATGTATCTTATTTGTATTGAAATTTAGGTTTAATTTTTAGTTTTCAATCAAGTTTGATTGTCAAAGTTTCTTGTCTTAAATTTTATGTTTAATTAGACTTTTAAAACAGATTTTCTTTAATTGCTAGGAAGAAATGATCTCCCCACATAAAACCCTCAACCAAACCCTCCACCATCTCCTCATGAACAAATGGATGTTGAAAATAACCAAGAAAATGAACCCCAACTGCCTCCGCCAATCAATAAACCTCCTTCTGGAACACATTAAAATTTGATTAACCAAATAGAAAGAGAGAAAACAAAAATAGAATCTTTAATTAGGAGGTTAAAAGATTCTATTGGTACAAATCCTAGAAGGGCAACACTTTCAAAATCATTAGAATTAATATTGACCCACGTAGGTTCAGTTAGTGGGCAACTAATTTATGGCACGACAAAAGAGAAGAAAAAAAACAATATCATGCAAATAAATTATCATATGACGGAATAAAAAAGAAAGAAAGCACAAAAGACAATATTTGAAAACTCTTTAAAAAGCCAGGGGAAACTGAAACTCTTAAAACTACAAGGAGGTTTCAAATTTATTGGTGCTTGAATGAAGATATAAAAACAAACTTTTTTGATAGATGGTGGATGGTCTTTGATTCCCCTCCCTGTAATAATCATGAGGTTCATATCTATTTCCTGAGGAAACTCTACTGTGAGTTTGTCCTGAAGGAGGTGCCAAATTATTTTGACTTTCTAGAGTCTCAGGGTAGAGGTGGGGGGTCATCATTTGATAGACCTATGGCACTTTGTGACCCTAATGCACCTAGGTCGCCCAGTGGAAAGCCATAGGTGGATCATGTTAGTGTTCCTTCACATGTGAAGGAACATGTGGAGGTGGACACACTAGGCACGATTAGTTCTCTAACACAAACTCTCATTTAATGTGTCACTCCTCTAGTCGAGGGTAAACTTGATCAGTCTACAAGGGGTCATTTTTGTCATTCTTGTGGATCCCTATGCATATTTGGTAATGTCAGGAGAGAGGAAGAGGATGGTGGACTGATGACCGATGGTTTTCTCACAACAACATTTGGTATTGATACGCATGTAAATGTTTACAAGTTCATTGCATTTATTTGATCATATTTCATTTTTAAATGAATGAATTTAATTAAATTAGTATATATTGTTTATGATAAAAATTTAGGGAAAGAGTGTTGGTTGCAGTGGAAATAATCCCCCAAACCCCTTATTCACTACATCGTCAAGTCCACTAGTATGTATCGAATAATTTTTTTTTAAGTATACATTTGATTACTCTATAACTATATGAATGTTTATCTCATAACTTATTGTGCATGTACATTAGGTCACTGCTGGACCATTAACGTTGACATTAGAAAGAGGAGGGCATTGAATTCACATTTCATTGAGGTATGTTTATTTGCATGTTAATTTGATTTACTTGATTATATTTAATTAATTAATAAATGAATAACTATATTATTAGACAAATTATGGTCAAAATTGAGAGTCAAAGTTGTCATGGCAATTATCACATTCCTTCACTTGGCTTTGTGACGACATCATTTAGTCCACATATATATATAATCATAAATTATAATTAACAAGTTAGTTTCATTTGTTCTTATATTAATGGTTGTCTTATAAATTAGCATACATGTGCACTAGTTTAATGTTGGAGCTATGACATCAACATCACACAGTGAAGGATGTGGTGGCAGCTTCACAGATGTATCATTTATTAATTAGTGGGATTGAAAAATATTATTGGTATTCTTGATAACTACATAATACTCTTGTTGTTTCATTTTCAATTATTGACAACAGAGACTCCTCCTTTTGTTTGTGATAGTTTCAATCGTGGGGTAGTTGTAGCTATAGCTAGTTCTGACGCATTGAGCGAGGTATGAAATAGATTAGTTAATTAGAATTGTTATTTTAATAGTTTGTATTGAAATTTTTAATGATATTCATGTATGTATTTGAAATATTGTTTTGATCGTTGTTGTAGGGATTCATTACTCCAGATTGTTAGCATGCCCCTTCGGTGGATGTACATAGAGACTATTTGGTAGCGGTAAGAAAATATCCTATTTTATGTCATCCTATAATTAAATTCTGATGTATATTAGTTATTGATGTTTATACTTGTTATTTTATCAGCTTGAGCTGCAGAAGATTCTAGACAGGAGGACTAGTGACTGCCCTCGAAAGAGTATTCCATCTCCATCGATGTGAAGATTGAAGACAGCCTGGGATTTTTTTTCTTCCCCTTCCAAGAAATGAATACATTAGTGATAATCATTGTACGCCAATATGGCATTACTAGACATATTTTTTGTTTATTGTATAACTGACATGTTCTATATCCATTTGGCTTTCATGACGCCAATTTAAATTTATTGGACATATTCGATCTATGACATTATTGGACATATATATTTTTCTTCATGCTCTACGAATATATCATGTGTATTGATGTAGACTACTTTATGTTTATGTGGATGTCTTATGCTTTGTAAATTGCTTATGCCTTATGTTTATGCTTGCACGTGTATCTATGTATATTGTTATTGAATAATTCATACTTAATGAGAATATGCATGTTCCATTTCATAAACCTAACTCGTAATTTTCATTACAACACCTTAATGAAGTGATAATAGTTCATATAAGACCAAAAGTATCAATCATACCCAATTTTAGTCCTATTGGAGCATTTTGACCACCTGGACCTATTTAGGGCACTACAAGAACGTTAAGAGATGAACCAATACATTATGGTCCCGAATGTTTGAATGAGTACTAAAGCATAACAAGGTTATTCCTGACATTTACACATCTAATTAAAGGTGTTAGTGGAGATGGTTCGATGCCAGGATGAGCGGTTTTCAAGAAATGCAATGTTTCATCTTTCAACTATGCAACATTGCAAGTTTTTGCATAAACCAAGATTGGGTCGGACAATGGAAATGAAAGTGAATATCTAAAATTAGAGATAGGTTATCGTAGACCTCCATGACATGGTCCTATAGGACCTGATAGCTCATCGATACCCCACGCAAGCTTTGAGAAACAGACTCCTGAAGATCATAAATTTTGTTGCCTTGTGCACCTTGAGGGACACTTGCCTCCATAACAGTTAGAAATGTTTGCGCCACTTCGCCTCCATGGAAGGGTCATTCCTAGATTTCAACTGGCATTTCAGAGCTGTTGGCAGAGACAATTTGATGCTAGGATGGGCATTTTTCAAGGTATGCAATGTGTCAGCTTTCAACTATGCAATATTGCAATTTTTTGCATCAACCAAGATTGGGTCAACCAATGAACACGGAAGTGAATCTCAAAAATTTGAGATAGGTTATCGTAGGCCTCTGTGACATAGTCCTATAGCACTCGATATATTTTTGATACCCCTCATGATCTCTGAGAAACATAATCCTGAATATTGGAAATTTTGTTGCTTGGTTCACCTTGAGGGACACTTGGCTCTATAGCGCTCAGCAATGTTTGAGCCTCTTCATGATTGTAACAGGGTCATTCATAATATTCACCTAAAATTCTAGAGTTTTTGGTAGAGATGGCTTGATGCCACAATAAGTGGTTTTCAAGATATGCAATGTTCCAGCTTTCAACTATGCAACATTGCAAGTTTTTGCATCAACTGAGATTGGGTCAAAAAATAAAAATGAAAGTATATCTCCAAATTCTGAGATATTTTATCACAGGCCTCCATGACATGGTCTTGTAACACCTAACGACTTATCAATACCCCTCACGAGCTCTGAGAAACAAACTCCTAAAGATTGAAAATTTGTTGCCTGGTGCACCTTGAGGGACACTTGCCTCCATAGCAGTAAAAAATGTTCAAGCCACTTTGCCTCCATGAAAAGTCATTCATATCCTCCACCTAGAATTTTGGATCTATTGGCAGAGATGATTAGATGCCACGATGAGCCATTTTCAAGATATGCAATGTTTTCGCTTTCAACTGCGCAATATTGCAAGTTTTTGCATCAACTGAGATTGGGTCGGAAAATGAAAATGGAAGTGAATCTCTAAAATCTGAGATAATTTATCACACACCTCCATGACATGGTCCTATAGCACCTAACGGCTTATTGATACCCCATGCGAGCTTCGAGAAACAGACTCTTGAAGATCGACAATTTTGTTGCCTAGTGCACCTTGAGGGACACTTGGCTCCATAGTGGTCGACAATATTCGAGCCACTTTGCCTCCATGACAGGTTCATTCATAGAATTCACCCAGAATTCTCAAGCTATTTTTATAAATGGTTCGATGCCATGACAAGTGGTTTTAAATATATGCAATAACTAGGCTTTCAACTGCGCAACATTGCAAGTTTTTGCATCAACTGAGATTGGGTTGGAAAATGAAAATGGAAGAAAATATCCAAAATCCAAGATAGGTTATTGTAGGCCTCTATGACATGGTACTGTAGCACCTAACAGCTTGTCGATACCCCTCGCGAGCTTTGAAATATGAACTCCTGAAGATCAGTAAATTTGCTGCCTGGTGCACCTTGAGGGACACTTGGCTCCATAGTGGTCGACAATGTTTGATCAAATTTTCCTCCATGATAGGGATGTTCCTAGCATTCACCTAGCATTCTGGATCTTTTGATGGAGACGGTTTGATGTCACGATGAGTGGTTTTCAAGATATGCAATGTCTCTTCTTTCTACTGCGCAACATTGCCAGTTTTTGCATCAACCGAGATTGGGTCTGAAAATGAAAATGGAAGTGAATCTCCAAAATCTGAGATAGGTTATCACAAACCTCTATGACACAGTCCTGTAGAACTTGATGGCTTTTTGATACCCCTTGCGAGCTCTGAGAAACGGACTCCTGAATATCGATAATTTTGTTTCTTGGTGCACCTTGAGGGACACTTCGCTCCATAGCGATTGGCAACGTTCGAGCCACTTCTCCTCCATGACAGGGTCATTCCTAGCATTCACCTGGAATTCTGGAGCTATTGATGGAGATGGTTTGATTCCATGACGAGCGGTTTTCAAGAGATGCAATGTCTCATTTTTCAACTGCGCAACATTGCAAGTTTTTGCATCAACCGAGATTGGTCAAAAAATGAAAACGGAAGCAAATCTCCAAAATTTGAGATAGGTTATCGTAGACCTCCATGACACGATCCTATATCACCTAACGATATTTTGATACCCCTCATGAGATTTGAGAAATAAACTTCTGAATATCGACAATTTTTTTGCCTAGTGTATTTTGAGGGACACTTGGCTCCATAGCTGTCGGCAATGTTCGAGCCACTTCACCTCCCTTGCCTTTTTGTTTCCAATTCCAATTCTCTCTTACTTTCTATTGATGTTTCATGTTCCTCATCCAAAGGCAAATCTTCTTCTATGGTATGCGAATTTTTATTTTCACAAAGTTGTCTCATTCTTTCCCTTTTCTTCTTTGTCTCTTTCATGTTCTTCTGGTGTTATAGTCTTTTCTCATTTACCTGGCATGATGATGATTTCTACATATGAATTCATTATAATTTTCAAATTATTATATCAATCTATATCAAGAAGTGAAACTTTATAATCTCAATCTAAATTATACTAACTCAAAATATAATAGAAATGTATGACAAATTATAATATAAATCTTTTACAATATGTCAAATTATTTCTTTAACAAATCTATATCATAGCAATTATAAATAAAAAGACTCTTTATTCACAATTCACATGTAAAAAATGAAAAAACATACCTCAATGAATCAATTTTCGTGAAGAATGATTGACTTTCGCGCTTTGATGTTGATTTTTGAACAAAAATGTATTGCAAGTTGATAGAATATACTTCTTTGTGATCTTCAACACCATGAAAAATGAATATTTGTCGAGCAGACTGTAAAAATCAGACAGTAACAATTAAAATTGAGCCTCTTTAACGAGTTTCTTACCTTTATTACCATTTTTTTGTGTTCTTAAATAGGGCGTACACCCTATGTTAGACACACAAAATGATGAAAGGAGTGAGGGGGTAACAAGAGAGAGAGAGAGAGAGCTCAGACACACACACACACACACTGCATAATCTCTCTCCTCATTCTCACCTATCTCTCTCTCTCCCCCTCTCTCTCTCTCTATGTTTCCCTCCCCCACCTTCTCACTCTTTGTATGTCTCTCCCTTAGGGAGTATTTATGGTTTACATAGGGTGCAGGCGCTATAGCGAGCACATGCTATGTAAACCATAAATTTGCATAGCGCACACGCCTTATAGCGCGTGCGCGCTATATGATGTATGCACTTTTAAAGACATTGAAGTTTACCAAGCCTAAGATTTGGAATTTCCTTGGAGTTCCAAGCCAAAGACTTGGAGGATTCAAACAGGTCTGAGACGTGTTTTCTAGCAAACCTAGAAAAAAATAACATTTTTTCTTGTACATTCTCCCCATTAGGTTTGCACGTGGTTTAATAATGATAAAATCAGATGGCATGATATTGTAGATCTCTCTGATAGCTATATAACCATGTAATTTATTTTGAATTCTTGTTATGTTAATATTTTCATCTCTAATTTATTTTCTAAGTATGTCTGATTTTGGTCAAAAACCAATGTGTATTCATTCGGGCTTAGGTTTTGGCTCATTCATCGAATTTTGAAAAAATTACATTTTTAGAAACTAGACTCCATTCTACACACTTTAAAAAAGAAGAATTTTTTATTTTAAATTAGTTTCCAATGATTTATAGGGGGAGCACACATAAATTTCACGTTTTTCAGGATGTGTCCACTTTGAAAAATGGCAAACAATCACACTTTGATCAAAAAATTAGAAGAAAAATCTGGGATAAAATGTGGTGCTAGCTAATTTCTCACTAGAGCGATTAAATTTTCTTTTTTATAAAAAAAAGTTAACATTTTAGGGGGAGCACACCAGATGCTATGTTATGTTTTTTACTAAAAACAGGACCATTTTTTGTGCTCCCCCTTTTTGAGGGCCTTAATCTCCACCATTTATAAAATAAATTAGTAGTTTAGAAACTATATTCAGAGTAGATCAACTCTTGTTTTTGTCACATTTTAAAATCTTGTGTGTAACTATCCTCAATTTCTCGTTGAAGTTCAGAGTTTGCTGATTTCAGAAAGAAAAAAAAAAAAGTGGCATCTTATACCCCCTTTTTGGTCCCCCATCTTTGTGCACTTACCCATTTTTAACATGAGTAACATGATCACCCTTACCATTATAAATCTCAAGATGAGGAATCTCCATATATTGTGGAATAAAAACATGGATAATATCCAAAGACAAAGGACTATCAATGTCACAAGTAGAAATGTTAAGCTTGGATTGAGTCATGCAAGCAATTTGTTGTTGCAAAGAAGACACAGTTTGAACCAAGCTATTAATGGTAGAATCAATAAAAAGAATGGTAGGAGGAGAAACATGAGAAATGTTAGGAACATTTTTGGAAATTGAAGAAATGGTTGAGTGTGAAAAAGGAGAACTATGGTAAGTGGGTATGGATGATGGAAATGAAATACATGAAATACTTGAAGGGATAGAAGAGGTTATGGGATTAGGAAGACTCACATGTGTAGGATTAGAAGTTTGAATTGAAGTTATGATGAGAGATGGAACATAAATGGACACACTAGGAATGGAATTAGATATAGGCAAAGAGGTCTCAACACTTGTAGTAGGTGGTATAAAACCTAACTCTTGAGCACAATCCTTTACAGGTTCGATACTGTTATCGATGAGATGTGAAATTTTATACAAGAGTTCAACACCATGGTCATTGTTATGAATACGTTTCCTTAAGACATCTACAATGGTAATAGCCTCGGGATTAGACTTATCTTGACTTAACCATTGTTCAAAATTCTTAAAGTCTTTAGAAAGTTATAAGACTTGGATAGGAGGAACTCTCAAGGCTTCATGTTCATCATGAGAAGAGTTATTTTCCATGATAGGATTGATGTCATTAAGATTCATGTTAGTCTCATCAAGATTCCTAGGAAAGAAGGAGGTATCAGGGTCAAAGGAACCCATAATTCTTTGGCTTCTTCTAACCAGAATGATATAGGTTGGACTCAAAGTGATGAAGATCGTGCACAAGGTAATGAAGAGAAAGTGAAATGCAATATAATTTAAAATAGATAGGCAAAAGGAACAAGCACATTAACTATCAAATTTAAACTAAATATGAGTGCATATCATATAACAAAGATGTAATGCATGCAAATTAGATCTAAATTCAATATGATGTAAATGAATACAAAGTAGATCTAAATTCCAAGCTGTAGAATCTAACACCAATATCAGAATGGAAATGAACTAAGTCGGGTTCACCAAAATGTAACATAAAAAATTGTGAACCAAGTAGGTTAGGCTAGGAAGATGGCTTACCACATCAAAATATTTGTGGACATGTATATATCCTATGTTACATTAGGAATACCTACAAAGGCTTCACCCTCAAACCCAAATCAGATTAGCAAATCCCAAAATGAAAATGGGATGCTAATGCTAGGTCTATATTTGAAGATGGAGTTTGGAGATGGATTCCTTTATTGTGAAGATGTATATGACATGTAAATTGATATTAAAGATTATGAAAAGAATGGAAAATATGATAAATGAAATGATGACTAAAAAGATATGATATATAAAAGGAAATGCAAGATGAAAAGAAGAAGAATGAACTCACCTTGAAAACTAGGGGAGGAGGAACAAACTTCAAATCTAGAAATGACTGTCACAAAACTCTCAAAACCAGAGACTATTTTGGATCTGGAACTCTCAGACATGTAATTATTGACTATGAAATTTGTAGGTCCAAACAACGATGCTAACTCAAGTTGACCTAGTTCCACAAATTCAACCTTGTCCTACAGACTCAAAAACTAATGAAATCTTTAGCAGATCAGTCACAGGTCCTGCAACTCTAAAATCTTGGATTTGAAACCTAAAACTTGTTCCTACACACAAGGAAGAAGGGGAAAATGTTTTGGAAAGGGGATTTCCTTGTTCAAGCCCCTATATATAAATCAACCTTGAAATGAAATATAAAAGTAATGTAAACAAGATAAATGTTAGATTTACCTTGCATGAAAAACCCTCATTGATGGATGTAGAAATTAGTCAACTCTACAAGGATGCTTGTGTTCTTGGAAGATGTTGTAGAATCAAGGATGCCTTCACAAATGTAATGAATCTACACTTTCCAATCATATATCTTCAATGAATGTATACTTGAAATCATGAATGGAGAAGAGAAATGGATCTTCTTGCTTACTTGAGAATTCCTCCACTAGGCCACCATGGGAGAGAAACTTGCAACAAGGAGAGAAGATTTCCTTTGTATGAATGGAAGAAGAATTGGAGATTTGGAGATCTTCAATGGGATGCTTTCCTTCAAATCTTGAATCCACCACTTCAATTGTACAACTTGAATGCTTGATTGCTTGATCTTGAATTTGAAATTATGTAGGTATGTTTACATATAGAATTGGATGTCAAAATGAGAGGAGAAGACCCCCTTTTATATTCATTTCTGGATTCAAAATTAGCAGGTAGACCATACAAAGATCAGAAAATAAAACTCCCCGCATTGGGCCTAGAGCCCACTTAAAATCAACCCCCAAGGAAAAGGCTGACTTGGGTTAGTCATGTCCATGACAAGACCAAATTAGGTTGGTCCAGTCCCACAGGGGTTAATTCCAAAGTGAATACGGGGTTCAAGCAGTGTGAAAAGTCTAAGGGAAAGAACATGAAAGAAGCATAAAATCAAGCATAAAGACCTTCGGATCTAGGAATCACTAAGATGGGGTCTAGTAGGTCCTAAAAGACATCTAATAATGGGTGCTAAATTTTTAGGATGGTACACAACCAATAAAGGGCCTGAAATGTTGCATAACGAAGGGTAAAAACAAAATTTGGAAGTGAAACATCACCACTATTGGGGATCGATGAAAATATCAAATCTCCCAAGACTTTCATGTTTTAGAAGTGGTTCTAGAATCACTGGCAGTTCCCGAAAGTAGTTATAGAATAAATTTGAGTCCTTGAAAGAAGTTTCAGAACCACTCTTTTAGCCCAATATGTCATCGACATACTTTATCATTTCTAAGATAGTCATCAAAGCTTGACTATAAGATGGGATAAATAATGTGAAATTCCTTATTTTTTTGCTTGTGCCTCAAAAATTTTAAGAGTTTGTTTGATTCTATTTGACATGCAAAGGTTGCGATTGAGTGTGAGAAGATATCACTATCCTGGAGAATTTGGGGTTCACTAGTCATCTAAACAACATTTTAGGGTTTATGTTGAGGGGTGTAATGGTTGCCAAATATGTCAATCATTTGGGAATTGAGAATGTAGTGTAGCAATCCTATGAAGAAAACCCAACAGAGAATTATTCATGTCCCTGTTTCAATGTGAAATTTAATAATTAGAGTGGATTATAGATTCTAGGATTTTGACAAGGGTGAAAAGGCCCTCGATAAGAAGCCTCCTTCCCTCCATTGAAGGTAAAATGTCCACCAAGGCTTGATATTCCCTAGTCTACCACTCTAGAAGCACTGGGCCCTTGAATAAGGAGTAGCCTTCCAAGGAAATCACCATGGAGGGTTCTGATTATGTGTGTGTCTTCAAAATTAGTAGGAGAGAATACAAGAAGGATACCCAGAAGATCATGGTCAATCTTCAGGGTGATTCCAAACAAATAAGAAACAAATAAAGCCCTTTATTTCATTCTTAGCCTATGTTGACTTGAAAAACATAGCTCTCCAACTTCTTTATGTTCTTTTATTTATATATGTAATTTTATTGACAATCTGGTGGGTTTGAACAAAAGTGATGCTTTTTACAATATATATATATATATATATATATATATATATATATATATATATATTGCTTTAAAAATGTATCAATATTGTTGTGACTATGAGAAAAGCAAAACTTTGCAAATTTTCTATGTTCTTTTTTAGTTTGTTGGTATTGTGATAATAGTAGTAGGAATGGATTACTTTTGGTTGAGAAACTTGTATAAAAGATAGGAACAACTACTATTTAGGAGTGATATGTCTAGCTCGTGCTCTAGAGTAATATTGAAGGCTCACAACATCTCTTAAAAATATTTGATTTTCAAGTGGCAGTATTCTAGTCTAGAACTTCTCATAATTTCTACTTACTCTAAATTGTAGAAGTAAACTTTGAAATGGTATAGAAGAGCTGACATATCCCATGAAACCATTTTAATTCAACAGAAGCTTCCAACTTTTGTATATGCTTCCTGGTGCATATACTGGTGATTACAACTATGGTAAGCACTAGGAAAGACACTACTAGAAATGATAGCATAGGCTCTAGCTGGGGAGAGAGGCATAAATATGGTGACAATTGTTAATGATTGTTCTAATCTATTGGATTTAGTGTGTTTCTCTCTTGCCTACATTTGCTTTGTTTCTCTATTTTCACTAATTTTTTTATATTGAGAGATACCTTTTAGCTAATAGAATTGGTCATGAATCCATTGTCAATTGTTCTGTTGGATTTTAAGATTGATGTCATAAGAGCTGAATTTTTATTGCTCACTGCAAGACCTACATCATGCAAAGTCGGCATTTGAACAAGCTCGCTTCAACCTAGTATGTTTAAATATGTTCACTACATAAAAACACATGAATCTCAATGTGCATCGATGAACTTAGAAGAAATATTGTGACATCTTTATAATCACATGACAACATTACCAAATTCCAACATTGACTTTAATGGCTTTAATACTTTCCATATTTTTTAATGTTTATGCATATACTATGTGCTTTACATAAGTCTAAGTCTAAGCTCATATGTTGGAAACTCCATAGTGTATAGGTGTGGACTTTACATTTGATACATGAATTTTTCCATATTTAACTGCACAAGTATCTAAACACCCAAACAAGTCTCCGACCTTCATTGTCGATTGAATGAAGAATGCCACAAATATTTCTCTACATTTCACGTGGATGACCACATCTAATTCGCTCGTTTCCAACTACCGTTATATTCACATATTACAGCAAGCATTGTAACCATTCGATATAATTCAAGATTTGATTTTAGAACGAAGAAGAATCATCTACTGAAAACTTGCTCACGATTTGTGTACGGTTCGTCGTGGCGAACGATTCTACCATTCAAAGTCAAACTAATTTGGTAAGTGAGGGATGGAAGGAAAAACGTGATATGTAATGTGAACCAAATGCGGTGGATGTGTTCAATTTTCCGAAAAAGACAAATGAAATTAGGGAGCACACGGGGAAGTTGTTACTTGTCTTTGTCTCTGTCTTTGTCCGTTCAAAGTTAGCATAACTTTTTATAATTATCTCCGCTTATTAAAAAGTTCGTTGAAATCTGCATACAACCTAAATAGAGTAAGTCCACAAAGTTGAAAAAAGAGAACCCAAAATTCATCTTAATTCATAACAGGATTATGCTAATTTATAAAGAAACATGAAAATGATATTTGGATCTTATATTAGGATCTCAGAAGTTTGTATTTTATGCATAATCTAGACTTCATTTTCATTAATTTAAAATGTTTTATATTATGATTTTATGAAAATGTTTTTAATTTTATGTAATATAATTAACAATTTAATCATACATTTTAAATTTAAGAAACTGATATTAGGTATTTTATTTTGAAGATATATTCATTTAGAAACATAATAAAAATATATTTTTATTAATTTATTTCTTGCTAATAAGAAAAACCATGTTGTTTGGAAGAAAAAGGAACAAATTTTTACTGCTAATGAGGAGGCAACACCATTGTTGAAGAGATGCAAAAGGATGATAATAGGCAAAAAAACATCTATTGTTTGTTAGATATAATTATCACTTATTTTAATGTTTTGGTGTTGGATGAGGGTTTTCCTTGTAGTTTTATGAATGCTCACAAGAGAAGAAGTATTGGATAGAAGGATTCTTGTATGTTGGAGATAATAATTACTAAACGATAGTACGATAAAACAATATTCTAGATAACATAAGGATGTAGTTTTAGGGTTGTCATTAATTAGAGATATATGACATGTGAGCCTACAGATTGATGAATATGAGGGTTTTGTAGAATACATGAAAACATTGTATAATAAAGTATAGGAGCAATCGACTACTCCTAGACTGTGATCTGTGAATACAAGACAAGAGATCTAATCCAGACTCATACACTTTGGCAGCAAATTACATACTAAAGGCAGCGAGCATTTACAATCAGATCTGGACTGTGACACAACAGCAATCTGCATTTATATATAGCGATCTGAACATACATATCATTGACATTAATAAGACAACGAGCATTATCCACAAGTCATTGATTTGGTTACACAAGACAATGATCTATACCCAGGACTGCGATCATTTTCTTCCTGGCATGCGATCAAACTTTGACAGCAATCTGAATATACAACTTGTAATCAGACTACGATCTGGATCAGACCTTGGATGACTTTCAGGCATCAGGATATATTCTGATCTAGGATAGTGATTAGATCTGGGCAACTATCATTGGATACTAATCAGATCTGTTGTGAACTCTTCATTCTGAGACCTACATCTACTTTATGCATTGGTGATCCATATAGCTTGGCGATATTGATTGACTATGGTGATTCATGGTGATAGGCGATTATAGATCAGATTTGCTTCATTGATCGTAGATCTTCAGCAAATCTCCGATCTACAACATTTGAGACAGTAGATACATAAATGCGAACTGAATTCACTAAATCGTCTGCGAATCCTGTGTGACGCCATTAGGATACAAGCAATCTGTGTTCTCAAGTCCTGAGCAACAGCATCTGATCTTTTGTCTTTGGAAATATGTGAATTCTGATCACTGCCGGCAACCTTACCTGAAGCAGCGATCAACAAAAAATCTTACTGCTGGTGGTTCTTCAACATATACCCTAGGCGAATTCGGCTTTGCTCATATGCGATATGCGAACTTTTCATCATAAAAGGAAGTCTTCTTTCCTCCGACGGCAAATCAACCTAGGTCTCATGCACTTGAACCCTGAGAAGGATGTTTCTGGTCGCAACAAGGCAGTTCTTAAGGCTGAGAAGCCCAAATTGAATTCAGAAGCTCCAAAGAAGAAAGAGGCTTCCACTAGTTACTGTTTTAACTGTTGGCTATATGGCCATAAGAAGAAAGATTGCAGAAAGCCTATAAAGGATCAACCTTCGTATGATCATTTGAAAGAATTCACAGAAAAACAAAAAAGACTAGCAGATCAAAACATAGACTGGGATATGTATGCTTTATTTTCTCAACTCCCTGCTGAGGAACTTGCTGCGAAAAAGTGTT
>MU224564.1:4584813-4601296 GCA_018584345.1 Thuja plicata | reverse complement strand
TATTCAACATTATTGTTCCTCTACCTTCAACTAGACAAGGTGTATCATTTCCCATTCTTACTGATCCACCCTTGTAGTATTCAAAAGTCTCAAACTTTTGCTTATCACCGGTCATATGATGAGTGTAACCACTATCTATGATCCAAACATCATTTTTGCTAATTTTAGATATGAGAGATGTTTCTACATACCTTTCTTCATCATTATTTGAATCATCTTTTATAGCCACAAACACCATCTCGATGTCTTCATCAGATTTGGTATCAATATCATCATCCTTGAATTTTTCTAGGTAGCTAACCTTCTTTCCTTTGTCCTTATAGTCTTGGGTATCTCTTCTTTCTGATTGTTGGTAGCTTCTGTAATCACCTCTGTCAGGTTTCTTCTCAAAAGATTTGTCATTACTTCTGTCATCTTTTCTTCTGTTAGTACATATTGCAACAAAGTGTCCAATTTCTTTGCGATTAAAAAAAATAAATGGTAATTTACCTTTGTATTTACCTTTGCCTCTCTACATTCTTCTGGCCATAAGTGCTTCAATTTCATCAAGATCATCTTCTTCATTTTCACTATCACTATCTTTTCTCATAGTGTTTTTGTGACTTGATTTACTTATTCTCATAGAAGTTTTGAATGTAGATTCTATGTTTGGTAAGAAACTATTATCAAAGTTGTTCATTTTAAATGAAATTAGTCTTCCAATTAAAATATCTAGAGTAACATTGCTATTTTATACTACTCTCATTTCTTGAATGGAAGATACTCTAATAGCATAAGTAGGCAGTAACGTTCTTATAATTTTACTTACCACTGTATCTTCTTCCAGTACACCTCTGACTCCTTAGATAGCATTGACTACCTCTTTAATTATTGTACTGTACTGAGTGATGTTTTCTCCTTCTTTCATTTTGAGGTCATCAAATTTTCCTCTAAGGCTTTCTACCTTGGCTCTCAAAACTTATTTGTCACCACCATGCACAAGCTTCAATTTGTCCCACATCTGCTTTGCAGTTTTGCATTCTTTGACATCTTCAAATTTAGAATCAAAGAGTGAGGAAGCAAGCTCTATCATCATGTCATTATGTTCATGCTTATCTCTCCTTTGTTCAACTTTTGGTGCTCATGTTGGCAACGCATATTCAGTTTCTAGGAATTGAGTAACATCGTTACCAATACCTGATAAGTGGAGTCTTATCCTGCTCTATCATGAAGCAAAATTATCTTTGTTCAACTTGGGCACATCTCCTCTATTCATCTTGTGATCTTTGGCTTAGGTCTTGAAACCTTCCTTCTAAGCACACAAGTTCTGATACCAATTATTAGTAATAACTGAGAGGGGGGGTGAATCAGTGGCCTCAAAAATTAATCCTTAAATCAACCCTTCAACTCTTATAACCACTAATTATTTCTCAAGTTATGTTTGTCCCATAAGATGAATACCTTGAGAAACTTACATGAATTCACTACTTGTTGGATTGCTCTGTTAAAACTTCTTCTTAATGTTTACTGATAAGCATTTATCTATTTACCGAAATACAGTAAATATGGCGAGTATACCAATATATCCAGAATGAATTATGTAAGATACAAAACAATAAATAAATGCATCATACACACATATAACACATGGATTTTAACGTGGAAACCCTGTTAAGGGAAAAAACCACTGGGACCGGTACCCCAAATTTTCACTCTTCTGAAGTGGGCCTTGTTAGGAGCCAACCCTGTTAAAGGTTACAAACACACTATTAGGTGTGACCTTGTTAGAGGATTTTACACATATAGGTTGTCACTTAGTATTGGGCATCTAATGTTGTCATCCTTGAATCAACCTCTCTCTTAGACTGTCAATAGGCATCGGGCATGTCCAATGCTACTTTCATGAGTCAACCTTTTTGGCACTCCTCGGGATGTACCTCAATATATAGAAGACTGTTAAGTCCTGCTTTGTTAAGAGACTTGATGCTTCAATGGTTAAATTGAAACAATATGACCCATTTCTAATGCAACTTGAATTGCAGATTTTTAGATCTATTTAAGTACATTACCTCTCTTATCAATGTATCAATTCAATTTTTTTGTGCTCCACACTTTCTTCTCTCTGATGTTGTGCTCAGTGTTCGTCGGTGTCTACAGAATTCCTTACCTCTCCTTTAGCTTGATTGATCAGTACTGCATGAAGTTGTTCTTCATCAGTTTCTCTTCAGCATCCTCTTTTATTCACTTCCCTTAATCCCTTTTCGTGAATGTATCTTGAAAATGAATTAAGCTTGTCTCTTATATAGACATGATATTCATTTTTTCTTGATTCTTGATTCTTGGCGTGAAAAACAATCCAGCCAATTAGATTTAAAGCATAACTCATGATTTGTCTCATAGTTATCTTCATGCCAACTGTACAAATCTTCTTTAAATCAATCACTTAACTCTGGTCAAATAAAACAAAGAAAACAACTAGTTAAGTCTATCTTTAGCTCTTTCCAGCTAGATATTTTGTCATTTTATGAACTCTCTATTCCGTGGGTCAACTCTTCAATTAGTCATCGGTGACAACTAACAGTTCCATTGGTGTGACTCTAGCTAGCTTTGGGATCTCCATCCGTCGGGCATCATTGGATTTTTTCTTGTCGGGTATTCTGTGGTTTTTCTTCATTGGGCAACAGTGTCTTCTACTCGTCAGGTATCACTATGACTTTTCTTCTTTGCCTTTACCGATGGTGTGCACTCCGTCGGTGTTATCTATCACTTAGTGAATACTTGACTTTTATGCATTACTAAAAGCATAACCTTTGTTCCATTGATTCTCTGAAGTCTTTGGCATTATGTACATGACCGTATAGATGATATCAAGTTGACATCAATGAAAATACAAACCATTAACTGATTTAATGTCTTGCATTGTCTTCAACTTAACATTATCAAACATTTAATTAGTTACATGTCATCACATGGTATGATATGCTCTATTGTTTAGATCTAATATTTGTTACAAGAAAATTATTTTTTCATTTCATTTATTTAAATTCAAGTTTAATTCCTATACAAGGTCTTGAACGAGGCAAGCCCCTCCCCAACAACAATTTCCCCTTCCTTTCTTGTGTGGAGGAACAAGTGACAAAGTTGTAGATCCACATTTTTAGATATTGAAAACCAATGACAAACCCAGTATAGAATCTTGCATTTTTTGGCACTACAGGGAATAGGTTGAATTGAATCTTAGGTTGGCATATTCCTTGGGTACTTCAACTTTCATAGTTTGAAGATACAGGTCTCAGGATCTTGGATTCAGAAAAGTTTTCAGGTTTTGACAGTTTTTGATAGGTTTTTCCTGGTCTGAATCAAACTTGCCCTCTTTTAACCCTCAAGGTGAGTACATCATCCTCATTTTATTTTAGGAATTACTTTGATAGAGTAGATCTGATATTTTGATGATTATCATTTTATAAGTATTTTCTTTACTTCACATTCCATATACATGCATTTCTGTCCATACAGGGAATACGCTAATTCACCCCTTTATCTAGATCCTGCATTGCATCCCTTCATTTTTTTGGTTCTTGCAAATAATTTATTTGGTTTAAAGATTGGATTTAGTATTCTAATGTATAATACAATTTGGTGAGTGATCTACATCCTAGTATTGCCCACCAATTTTCTATTATACATTTTGGTGAACCCACCGCTTTCATGCATTATACTTTCTGATTTAGTAGTTAGATTTTATTTGTGTGAATTGGTTTGTATTTATTTTGCATCGTTGTAGATCCTCTCTTTACCACATTCTTACTTTGAGATCTTATTTTGTGTTGTTAACATGGAACTCTCTAAATATGATTAGTGTGCAATTACTTATGTCCTTACCTTCCTTCTTACCTCTCTTTATCAAACACATGGAGTGAATCAAATAATTTTGCATTTTATTACATTTGTATTCATTCATGTTATTCTTTCATGTGATATAATGAGGTTAATACATATACCTCTTCATTATAAGGCATATTTCAAAAATATTATCAATGTTTCATGTGTGTTTCTTCTTCACATTTTAACTAAATGCATGCAATACCTAGATAACATAGGGGAATTTGTTAATGAATCTAATGCTAATCTTCCTAATCTTCTTCCTCAAAATAAATCTCCTATTAATCCTATAGAAACTAATGTTTATGATCATTATCAAAATATTCAAAACATTATATTCATGATGTGGATGCTATACATTTCCTAGATGATTTCTCTCCAAAAATATAGAATAATCCTCCTTATTCTTCCCAACATAAAGATAGTAAGGATGATGTTGTTGCTAATTCTCTTTCTCCCACTCATAAACATCAAGAATCTACTTCACAACCTATACAACATGATCAAGGATTTTGTGACAATAGCCCTAAAGCTCCTCCTAATCCTCCTCTAGCATATCATGTGCCTCAAGCCAACATTGTTTCTCAACCACAACCAGCTCTTAATTTCCTCTTTCCCACACCATATCATGAACCTTCACCTTATGACCATGAAGCTTTGGCTAGGAGAATCTATTTAGATTTAAAGTATCATTCGAGGATAAGATTTCCTTATAGATTCTGTCAAAACCCATATACTTACAATGGTGAATTTTCATGTTATTTTAATTACTCTAATAGGCATTCTCTTTATGATTGTGTTGAGTTTAGACAATTTTTTTAGGACTTAATTAATAGACGTCTACTTCTTTTACCACTATATATCATACATTTTCTACATATACCTTGGCCATCCATTTCCTATTATGTTGCCCTCCATTATGCAATACTCTTTTCATAATGTGGACTAAGGACGTCATAATAGGACCCTCTCTCTGACTCTCTAAGTAAGGGGAAAGGGATAATTGCATCTTCCTTCCTTTAGGGATCCATTTTCTCCCTTTATTTGTATGTTTCTTTTATACAATGACATCCTTTCTGGCATTAATTTGTTTTTTTACAAAAGGATATTGACATCCTGAGTTGCAACTTTATGTTTACTTGCAACCACATATCTTTCATACATAAGAAACTATTTAGGGATCTTAAATACATCTTCCCTTTATCTTTCTCTTTCTCTTTCTCTTTCTCTTTCTTGCAATCAATATCCATTGTAATCTTGCATCTTTTATAGTATGAGATACCTTCTTACAAGAATTTATTGTTTTACACAAGGGTTCTCATCTAGAGTTGCAATCTTATGCTTTATTTAAGATACATATTATTAAAGATCTATCACTTAGGCCACATATTGGATTTATTTCTTCTCTCCTTTTGTGGGATCAATTATCTCTTCATATTCATCCCTTTTATACAATGATGTCCTCTCATGTATCAGATTGTTTAGGATATTTATCCTTAATAGCATCCTCCTTACAATTTATTCCTTACTTGGAAGTGCATATCTTGTATTCTTGGATTGACAACTAAGTAGACATAAGGCGACACCCATGTTCTTCCTCCTCTCTTCTATCTTTGTGGATTTGCTATTATTTTATGATGGTACATTCTTTTTGGCATGAGATTCTTTGTTTCATGCAAAATATTAACATTTTTTCTTAACAATCCTTTTCATGTCTCAAAGGGCAAGCCTGTCATTTAAATAATCATCCATAGTACATCATTATTTCCTTGATGACTTGTCTACTTTATATGTGATTTATTTTCTAGCATATATGTTTGTTTTAGGAGATCTCTCTCGTTTAAAACTTATTTTTCTTGGAATTATGTTTGGCAACTATCATTCAATGCGTATTATATATTTTATCTTTCCTTCACACTTGGGGGAAAGGTTTCATATATATTATTTCTCTCTTTTGTCTAAGCATCTACTTTTCTTAGTGCAGTGGCATTTGTTTATCATGTGACATTCTTTTCCTATAGGGAATTTTTTGTTTTGATTTGGATTCTCTCTTATACAAGAGGTGTGCATATTTGATCATCACCTCTTCTTTCTTTGAAAAACTATGTTCAGTTTAAATAATTTCCCTTACTATGTGATTCAAAGTTTGTCATCCTTCATCAAGAATCCTCATTTTACGTATTAATGGGGGGCTAAATGGGCAGATTCTTGTTCTCCTTCCCCTCTTTATCTTAAAGATGTTATCTTTGTTCAAGAACTCCTCTTGAAGGTAGATGTCTTATAGGCCAAGATCTCTTCCTTCCAAGGGTCTTTTCCCACAAGCAAAATATCGTTTCATGATTATCTATCTTCTTAGCTTACAAGGGTGAACACTCCTAGCTAAGTTCATGGCATACATTTATTAATTTAAGGATATCTCCTTGTTTTCGGAAGTAGGTATCCTTGAATCTCTTCCTTATAATATCTACTATTTATTCATCATAAGGAGGGGGCTTACACTTGGCCTCCCTTGTATATTACGCACACAATTTGACATTTCCAAAGTCGAGACATACGACCCATCTTCATGGATGTGATGGATACTAACATCCATCCATGAGGTGCACATAAAAATAATCTTCATGAATACAATAGATACTAACATCCATTCATGAGGGTTCAACAACACACACACATAGACAAAGCTTCTAGTAGGCACAAGTTTGCAAGATATAATTGACTAGCATGGCACACAAACGCGTTCAATCCTATCTTTTGTGTGGTCTAGAGTAAGACACACTGTATTATTGGGTGTGGTGGTCACACTTTGTGTCGTTCATAGTAAGACACACAAACTTACTGGGTTGAGGTAATCACGCACCTCTGCCCTTCTCTCTCTTCATTGTCATGGTCGTGTTAGTAGGTTAGACCATTGAGTTGGTATCGTCATTGGCGATGCTCTTGTCTTTCCTATGTGATCACTTGCACTCTTGAAATATCTTTCAAGACATGATATTAGTGGGTGAGTCATTTCCGATCAAGGCCTCTTTCACTAGTTGATTTGGAGTTTTGTTTTAGTACTAACCCCGTTGTTTTTTTGTGTCTTTTGTCTTTGTTTTTGTTTTTTTTTCTCTATTTTTGTGCCATTGTGCATAGATGTGGAGTTAGGATCCTTAGTTCGGGGGTTTGCATCCTTAAACTTAGTGATGTCTTATCTCTTTGCAATTTTCCACAATCATCTATCTCTCTCATCATCCTCTTTTTCTTCTATCACTTCCATTACCGTGAGCATGAGTTTGCCTCATACTCTGGCTAAAGTGGGGGCTAAATGTACCATACTAAAGAGTAAGCACTTACTTTTTGTTCATTTTGGGAAAAAATTTATCCCACTTTAATGTGTTCCTTATGTTAGGGCCTCACATTTCATCTAATTGCATATTTAATATAAATCAAGGTCCTACTTCTCCCTTCAATCTTGCTCAAAACTCTAGAAGTTGACTCTAAGTTCTATGCATAATTTCCCATTCTTCCCTCCAATCACAAAATTAATTTCCCTTCTAAACCTTATTTAATCTCAAAATTCAAATTAATCATTGGAATCAACTACATATTTAAATCTCAGACCATTGGATCTCCCATGGCCCATCCTTTGGGATCATGCAAGGTCCTTTTAAAGGTATAGGTTTAGGTCGACCTATTCCCTGGGAGTTTGTTCCCGCTTTCGGGGCCTAGGCCCATTGTGGTAAATTTAAAATATTTCCACATATGTGGTTGAATTCTTAATTCTGACCTTTGAAATGTGTATAAAAGGAGACTTTTTCTCATTTTCACATCCATAATGCACAATCTACAGGAAAAATATTTATTGTGCACTGAAGACATTCAAGCATCCACTGAAGACATCCATCAAGAATTCAAGTATTCAAGCATTTCATTTCCTTCCATATATCTAGTTCTTTTCCCCATTGGAGGTGAAGAAAAGGAGTTTGCAGTCAGTGAAAGGGATCTATATTCATCCATTCAAGTCTTCTCATTCTTCTTCAATTCAACATTGAGGCGAATTACAACATCTACTACATAATATTTTGTCGTACATGATTTCCTTTTTGGTGTTTTGCATGGAATCAAAGCTATTGCATCAATATACTTGATCACATTCTAAGTACAATTGCATCTACATGGTATGATATACTCTATTGTTTAAATCTAATCTATGTTACATGAAAACACTTCTTTCATTTCATTTATTTTATTTCAAGGTCAATTCCTATACATGGGCTTGATCAAGGCAAGCCCCCCCAACAAAATATTCCCCTTCCTTTCTTCTGTGCAAGAACATGTGACGAAGTTGCAGATCCATATTTTTGAAGATCCGAAACCAGTGACAGACCCAGTACAAAACCTTGCAGTTTTTAGCATTACAGGGAATATGTCATTTTTGACCTTTTCCTAGAGGAATGGGTTGAATTGGATCTCAAGTCGGTATATTCCCGCAGTTCTGCAACTTTCACAGTCCAAAGATATAGGTCTCAAGGTCCCAAATTCATAACAGTTTTCAAGTTCTGATAGTTTTGCGACAAGTTTTTCCCGATTTGAATCTCACTTACCCTCTTCTAACCCTCAAGGTGAGTACATCATCCTCATTTCCTTTTAGCACTTACGTTGATACATTAGATCTAATATTTTGTTGGTTATCATTGTATATGTGTTTTCTTTACTTCACATTCCATATACATACATTTCTGTCGATACATGGAATACCCTAATCCACCCCTTTACCTAGATCTTGTATTTGCATCCCTTCATCTTTTTGGGTCTTGTAAATCAGATTTGGCTTAAAGATTGGATTAGTATTCTAATGTCCAAAGCAATTTGGTGAGTTATCTACATCCTAGTATTATCTACTAATTTTCTATTGTACAAATATTTTCTTTCCTTTTGCTCTATATCATTCTCAATAAATGTTTGAATCTTTCGCCAAAATGAGAATAAGGACACTTAGCTAATTTTAACTTCAAATGCTTTAGTTTATTCCCTACATAGTTTGTGATTCAAGATTTTCTCAGTTTAAATTTGTGCATTTGCCTCCGTTTTAATCTTTCAGATTTGATTATTTAAACTCCTTTTATTTTCAAAAAATCTATAATTTCATTTGTTTTTATGACTTGGATTCAATTTCATAGCTGAAAATAGATCTTCTTCAAAATATAGAGGTATAAAGTGTATACTTTGTACTTTACACCTCTCAGATAACAATCACTTTTTCGATGTCAAATTTATATTAGTATTTAATTCAATTATTCTCAATGGTCTAGAAGTAATTCTAGTCTTATTGCTTTCCCTCCCTTCAACATGACTATTATTTAAATTCTATCACTGGAAATAATTGTTTATGTAGTTTTATAAAGTATCAAAGGAGACAGAAGAAAGAGAAGCCCTCGAGCCACCAAGCAGTGGCAGTGAAAGGTGGAGGGTTTGACACGTTGTTCTTGTCTCCCTAACTTGCAATCTAAGACGGATCAGGGTCTAGAAGAGTCCAACCATCTTCATTTTCTCCATCCTTCCCCTTCTCATCTTTGTGTGGTGAAATAGCCAAAGAGAGCCAAGGAAATCTTTCATCGAAAGCCAACATGAGGTTCCATCTGTTTGCTAGATGTGGAAACATACTGAAAGGAACACATTTAATGGAATGCAAGGATTGCAGATAATGTATAAATGAACTGTTGAAAAGGCGTTAAAAAGTTCTCCAGCAACTGAAATTTGCAAGTGTCAAGCTAAATTCTGCAACCTTTGATTGCATCCTCGTGGCTTGAAAATCAAAAGGATGCGTTTCTTTATCCTGGTGAAATCTGCCAGGAAAGGAGTAGCAATGGTAATATAACGGTTCGGTGGAGAGTGATAATGCGAGTAAGAAAGCAAAATGAAGGATCGCAAGAGTGGAATGAGGAGCACAGGAATATAAATCAGGCTTAAGCACAAAAAGATGCATGCGCTGGAGGTGAGTAATGTGGGCATAAGGGGATAAAATGCATAGAACGATATATTAAAAAGAAAGAACAAAAATCGCAGACTTGGGAGAGTAGAGGCTGGAATTTAGTGGAGTAGTACAGCCAAGAAGAGAAGAGTTGTAACTTCGATTTGGAACAGAGAGATAGTAAAGTATTAAGCAGTGATGAAGGGAGGCCATTGAAGAGCCATGGATGTAATTATAGTTTCCAGATCTAATTTTGATTTTGTTTCTTTGCTGTAATCTTAGTTAGTGAATGTAAATTCAGTAAACAGCAGAGAAAATCTCGTGTGAGAATTTTGTTTTAGGTTGGAGTCTTAAGGTTTGAAAGGCAAAAGAAGTTTTTTTAATCAGAATCATTGTTGCTGGTTAGTCAAGTGTAAAAGTTTTGAAGTTTTGAATTGAACTTCTAAGATCCATTATTTAAAAAATGACACCTACGGTATAACAAATGATCTAATACGACATACAAAATCACCAAAAAAATCTATTGATAATCATTTAAGAATATTATGAACAACCAAAATAAACTTTCACCAAAAATAAGATCATAAATTTAATTACATTTTTGGTAGACACGAACATTTAATAATTCTATCAAACTAATTTATAAAATTGAAAACTAAATCAATTTTAAAATCTTAAAACATATAAATAAAATTTAATTTAAAACTTACAACATAATACCTTAATTAATTCTATTGAAAGAGCTGAATAAATTCCTAACCCTACATATCTCGGTTAACCAATTGTTTATCTATACTTAACTTTTAAATATATTTATTCATAATCCAATTAATTAACAATCAAATTATATTCATTTACATAAATTACCATAATTTAAAATAAGATATTAACTAGAAGTAATAAGATATTAACGCTAGCAGTTCCATTTACTCGTCAAGTATAGAATTTGGAGAAGCATAAATCAATTTTTGAATGACCTGCTTTACTAGATTGAAACCCTGTGATAGAAGATGAAGGCGAGAGGAAGAGGAAAGAAACGCAGAGCAAAGAAAATAACAAGAAAAATGAACAGCAGAAAGTAAACTCTATATATTTATGATTTCATATACATACAAAATTCTTTACGGACAACACAGAACTTCTGCTGATTCGTTCATACATAAAGATGAAGATAGACAGAGCTACAATTCTGTTATTGCTCCTTGGAAACAAAACTGTTTGCTCTAAACTGTTAAATGGCTATTACCGCAGGACACTCCTCTTTTTGTTCTTCATTTCAATCAAGGAGATTGCTTCCCAGATCATAAAAGTAACTGACGGGAATTCGAGTCTCCGCAAATAAATAGATTTCACATTATGAAGACTAAAAATTAACAACAAACATAAGTCATTGCCTATATTCTGCAATAGAATGATCTGCTGTTTCTAATCTTCAATTCTTCCACGGATGTAACCCTTGATTATTCAGAGTATATTAAAATGAAGAGCTTTGGGTATCTGATGCCTCTCCACAATTAGTTATTGCACCTCTGTCACACACTAAATTGGATATAGTGGGCTTTAATTTGAGGGAAGAGGGAGTGTCTCTGGTGAAATCCTCTTGAATAAACTTCAATACATCGGACACATCTCTCATGGTGGGCCGAGCTTCAGGTGAATTGTTTGAACACAACAAACCAAGACGCATCAATGAAATGAGACAAGCTTCTGTTTCTTTGCCAGCCCTTTCAATCAACAAGCTTTCATCAATTACCTCAAAAGCCCTGTCTGGAAATGCCCTTTTCACCCAATTATGCAGGTTCAGATTACCATCAAACATATTATCAGTCGGCCGCCTCTTTGTTAGCATTTCCAATAACAAAATACCATAACTATAAACATCTCCCCTTGGAGAAATCATGTCATTCAGTCCATATTCTGCAGACAAGTCATTGATTATAGTTGGTTACTCTGTTATTACACAGAAATCTATTTAAAAAAAAAAAAAAGATATTTGACAAACCATACCTGGTGCAATGTAGCCCACTGAACCTTTTAAATCTATTGTTGAAGTTACTGAATCGGCGCTGATTCTTCCCATCAATCTGGATATCCCATAATCTGAAAGATGTGCTGTCATAGTTTCATCTAAAACAACATTGCTTGGTTTTATGTCACAGTGCACTATCTGCACAAAGCAATCATAATGAAGATATTCCACGGCATGGGCTACATCTATGGCTATGTTCAGTAGTTTTATCAGTCCCAATGTACTGCTGTGTAGATACAAATGCTTCTCTAAACTTCCATTGGAAAAATACTCAAAGACCAAAGCTTTGAAGTGAGGGGTGGAACATGTGGTTATGATCCTAGAAAGATTCCGGTGTCGAGCCTTCTGCAAAACTCTGCATTCTGCTCTGAAAATCTTTTCTGACTGCTCATGCATTAAATTGAGAACCTTCACGGCAACACGGGTACCATCAGGAAGAAGTCCTTTATACACTGATCCAAAGCTGTTTGTTGAAAGTAGATTGAAGTTGTGAAATCTATTGGTTGCTGCATGAAGCTGCTCATATGAGATCCGTGGATGCTCCACCTTCTCAAGGATTTTACTAAACGTTTGTTTAAATTCCCTTCTACTATGCAACTTCCTTATCCATAGAACTCCCAAAACTAGACAACAAATTATAAAAACGGCAACAGCACCTACTGCACCCAATATTTTGAATGCGGAATGGTTTCTTTCCGTTGGAATGCTGTCTACTAATTCATTGTTTGACAGGTTCAAATGCTTGATTCGTTTTAAAGACACTGTAATTTTTCCAGTTAATTCATTGTTTGACAGGTCCAACCAGCTAAGATAACTCATATTCCCTAAAGACTCTGGGATTTTTCCAGTTAATTTGTTGTTTGACAGGTTCAACCAATCAAGGTGGCTTGCATTCCCTAAAAGTTCTGGAATTGTTCCTGTTAATTTGTTGTTTGACAGGTCCAATCGGTCAAGATTGCCCATATTCCCTAAGGACTCTGGAATTGTTCCTATTAATTTGTTGTTTGACAGATCCAACCGATCAAGATTGCCCATATTCCCTAAGGACCTTGGAATTGTTGCTGTTAATTTGTTGTTTGACAGGTCCAACCGGTCAAGATTGCCCATATTCCCTAAAGCCTCTGGAATTTCTCCGGCTAATCTGTTGTTAGACAGGTTCAGCCAGTCAAGGTGGCTCGCATTTTTCAAAAGCTCTGGAATTGTTCCTGTTAATTTGTTGTTTGACACGTCCAACCGGTCAAGGTTGCTCATATTCCCTAAAGACTCTGGGATTATTCCTTCTAATTTGTTGTTTGACAGGTCCAGCCAGCCAAGGTAGCTCATATTCCCTAAAGACTCTGGAATCATTCCTGTTAATTTGTTGTTTGACAGATTCAACCAGTAAAGATGACCCATATTTGCAAAAGCCCCTGGAATCTCACCTGTCAACATGTTGTTGGAAATATCCAAAGACTATATAAATGTCAGGTTGCACAGAGTAATAGGAATCTTGCCTGTGAAGGAATTGTGGCTCAGATCCAGAACACTGTCCCGATGCTCATCCTCATAGTCATAGTAATAGTCATTGGATTTCTGCCAGCCAAGCAAGGGAAGGTTGCCAATTCCTGATGGAATTCTTCCTGAAAGATTGTTTCTGTCTAATCTGAGCTCCTGCAGAGACTTCCCATTTTCTATATTCACTGGGATGATTCCTGTTAGATAATTTTTCTGTAAACACAAAACCCTCAGCTGCCTGAGATTGAAGATTTTTGGGGATATGTTGCCGGATAATAGATTGCCACTCAAATCCACATAAGTCAAATTAGATAAATTTGAGAGCTCGTGGAGAATACTTCCCTCAAACATATTATTTGACAGGGACAAATGCTCCAGATTGTTTAAAGAGAACAATTGGGGAGGAATAGCTCCTGAGAAATAATTGAAAGAGAGAAGCAGAGTTGTCAAATTGGCAAAGCTGCCAATACAGTCAGGGATTGGGCCGTTTAGACTGTTATTACTGAGATCAAGAAGTTGAAGTGCTGGCAGCTTACACACATACTGCCAAGTTCTACGGTTACTAATATTAAAACCAGCCAAGTTGAGTTCTACAACATCATTACCCCCATTTTCACTGCAACTTACGCCATGCCATTGACATGGGTCAGATTTAGGAGTACAATAACTGTGGTAAGAGTGGATTATATTGCAGATATTTTTCATAACTTCCAATTGTGAGGTATTGAGAGAGAGCACAAGAGTGAGAAATGAGAGAGTGGAGAAGAAAATCAGAAGAGGAGGAGGATGTGTGCAAAAATACCTCATTGCAGAGTGGCGTTGTTCCCCGTCCACATATGTTGTTGGGATTTTCATCGTTCAAACAAGCGCAGATATGTGTAAGCGTCCGGTCGGTGAAGTAGGGAAAAACTAGAAATGATGATAAAATTGTAGTCAACATTGGCTAATTGAAATTTTTGGTCTTGAATGAAATGTGAAATGAAATTCGATGCATTCTGCATGTCGATTCATTTAACACTTTAAAACTGGAAATTATGTGGGTGTGATATATCGTATAACAAGCAAGTCTAAAAATTACTCTTTGCTTCTTGTCATTGTTTAAACGAATTACAAAAAGGTAGCAGTTTTGGGTTTATTTGGAGAGAATATTTCGATTTAATTATATGACATAGATATTGTAAGTTTATATAAAATTAAGTATAATTGTTGATCTTTTATCTATTCAAGGCTATTAGTTTGGACTTTACCTCCTAGAATATTGTCTAATGCTGTCAAAAAGTTGTCCAATTCCAGCGATCAGAATTGGACAACTTTTCAGCCCCAAGGAGATTGGCGTGATTGCATAGTGTTTTGGACCAAAAAGTTGTGTGGCACCAGAAATTTGTTTTGGGGTTGCCAAATAGTTGTCTCATGTTGGGAAGTTGTCCTTTTTCTCACACGGGAAAGAGCCTCGCATGTGGTACTTTGCTCATAGGCTGACGTTAGTAGTGCTTGCAAGAGGATTATGGTGCACTAGAAATTGATGTGCAATTTAATTGCATGCTTAGCAAACCCGAGGCAATTAAGAGCTTCGATTATCCCATTCTATCATTTAATTTGTGTGTAGCATGAATTAGAGAGGTTTTATTGCTAACAATGGTCAGAATTTACCAATAAATTGAGCGTGGGACAATGACGGCAACGGTAGTTGGAAGCGAACTTAAAGAGTGCTCGTCAGCTGGATATGGTATAGCTTGAAATGATGTGCACTTTAATTGAGTTTTGATTATGTCGTTCAGTCATTTGGTTTTCAAAGGTGGGAAGAGTTGTTTAGGTTTAGTATCAATGTATTGTTCACAAATTATTCCAATGCTCTTTGTTTGTACAAATTTTTGACCGAAAACAATTAAATCAGTGGTAGAGCACTTCGTTTGGGGGATTCCTGGTAAATATTGTATTTTTAATGTTATTAGTTATGGGGTGATGACATTAATTTTGTCATTAGTACACTTAGTGAAAAACATTGACAGAGATCACCGACAGACTACAGAGATCACCGGCAGACTACAAGCATTACCGGCGGACTACAGGTATTACCGGCGAACAGCGAGCATACCCAACAGAACACAAAGGTCACAAGAAAAATGCTAAGTATGGAATTGACAAGCATCACCAGCGACAACAAGCATCACCGGCGACACAGTTTTGAGAACAAAACCAACGGAACAGAAAAGGCATACCCAACGACCAGTTCAAGAAAGGAACACCGACGACCAAGAAAATCGAACGTCAGAACCGACAGTCAGTTAAAGAACCCGCAAAAGGTGGATTTGAGTTTTACACGACAGATAAAGCAATGTAATTCTATTTATAGAGTTTTAATTTGTTTTAAATCATAACTTGAGGGTCAAGCAAACTTTATGTAAATATTTTAAAGCATCCTACCAGATCTAAAACATATCTAACTAAAGATCAAGGTCAAGTTGTAAACCTTGGATCTAGAGTTAACTTGCAAAGCGTGAATCAAGAATTGAGCCAATAACTAGTATAAATAGATGTTCAACTCAATTGTGAGGAATGAATTCATTGTTGTTGATAGCCACGAAAAGCATCTAATGAGCATAAGGCAGAATTCATGCAAAGTTCAGAAACAGATCACATCAGTTGTCAAGAACACACAGAGGCTACCGACGAGCAGATAAAGGTATTATTCAATCATGGAAGGATGATTACTTATATGTATGAAGCTTAATACAGATCTGTTATCAGCAATTAAAGATTGCATACATCATCAAATCAAAGACTTATGTAGTTGCATTCTAACAAGTGCATCACATCCAAAATCCTTTTGTAGAAGGTGGACTTAACAATTCTTTACAAATCTCTTAACAGAGTGCACACTTAACAGTGTTGCTAAACCTTCAAATGAAGTAGATCTTAACAGGTCTCCACTGTAATACTCCTAACATGGTAGGTCATCAGAAGTGACCAATTGTAAGCCTTAACCGGCCCCTTCTTATCTGCAGATAGTGAAGTCTCTTGGGTAACAATCCCCACCGCAATTTTTACTTCCTAACAGGAGTTTTCTGCAATATCATATCTTGTGTTATGTGTTATCTATTTTCATGAATGTTTCTGTTATGGTTACATACTAAAAGAACTTATGA
>MU224564.1:4558301-4574206 GCA_018584345.1 Thuja plicata | reverse complement strand
TTAGTGCTTTCCTTTTCATTCTTCTCTGCAAATTCATCTATCTTTACATTTGCACTTTCAACAATTTTGTTAGAGGCTTTGTTTAGACATTTATAAGCCTTGCTCTTGGTAGAATACCCTAGAAAGAATCCTTCATCACTCTTGGAGTCAAGTTTTCTATTTCTATCATCTTTTAAGATATAACATTGACTGCCAAAAATTTTGAAATAACTTATATTTGGTGTGTATCCATACCATAGCTCATAAGGTGTCTTTTTGGTGTCTTTCTTCAATTGTACTATATTTAATGTATAAACAACAGTACTGATAGCTTCCCTCCAGAAGATTTGGGTGATCCCTTTCTCTATCATCAGTGTCCTTACACAATCAACTATGGATCTATTCTTTCTTTCAGAAATTCCATTTTGTTGTGGTGTTCTTGGTGCAGAGACCTGTCTTTTGATTCCATGCTTATTAAAAAAGTTATTGAATTCATCTTAAATAAATTCCCCTCCTCTATCTGACCTTAAGCATTTTAACTCCTTACCACTTTGCTTCTCAGCTATTGCTTTGTACCATTTAAACATCTTAAATGCTTCTGATTTATCTTTAGAAACATGATTGTCGTCATTCTAGAGTAATCATCAACAAAGAGAATAAAATATATATCTACATAATAACTCTTTGTCCTCATAGGTCCACATAAATCAGTATGGACTAATTATATAATTGCATCAGATGTATGGGTTTTTCTTTTAAAACTAGACTTTGTCATTTTACCTTTTTGACAATTCTTACACATGATGTTGTTGGGCTTGGTCATTGTCAGTAAGCCTCTTACATTTCTCTTTTTTCTAATCTTTATCATGTTGTCAAAGTTCACATGACACAATATTTTGTGCCACAGCCATATGTCTTCATTAGTAGAAATCAAACAAGTGGTGTCAGTATCATTCAGATAGAATAAATTACCTTTTGTCTGCTCACCGGTACCAATCAGATTTCCTAATTTATTGAAGATCTTTGCCTTCTTATTTTCAAATGCTATGCTGTGACCTGAATTATTCAACTGAGAAATACTCAATAGATTATAATTCAATACATTTACCCAATAAGAATTTTCACATTTTATCTAGTTATTCAACATTATGGTTCCTCTACCTTCAACTGGACAAGGTGTGTCATTACCCATTCTTACTGAACCACCTTTATATTATTCAAAAGTCTCAAACTTTTTCTTATCACCGGTCATATGGTGAGTGCGGCCACTATCTATGATCCAAACATCATTTTTACTAACTTTAGATATGAGATTTTTTTCTACATACCTTTCTTCATCATCATCTAAATCATCCTTTACAGCCACAAACACCATTTCGATGTCTTCATCAGATTCGGTGTCAGTATCATCATCTTTTCATTTTTCTAGGTAACTAGCTTTCTTTCCTTTGTCCTTATAGTCTCAAGTATCTCTTCTTTCTGATTCTCGATAGCTTTTGTAATCACCTCTGTCAAACTTCTTTTCAAATGATCTGTCATTACTTCTCTCATCTTTTCTTTTGTTAGTACATCTTGCAGCAAAATGTCCAATCTCTTTGCAATTAAAACAAACGAGTGGTAATTTTTCTTTGTATTTGTACCTTTGTCTCTCTGCATTCTGCTAGCCATAAGTGCTTCAATTTCATCAAGATCATCTTCTTCACTTTCACTATCACTATCTTTTCTCGTAGTGTTTTTATGACTTGATTTTCTTATTCTCATAGAAGTTTTGAATGCAGACTCTATGTTTGGTAAGAGACTATTATCAAATTTGTTCATCTCAAATGAAATTACTCTTCCAATCAAACTGTCTAGAGTAACATTTCTATTTTCTACTGCTCTCATTTCTTGAATGGAAGATACTCTAATAGAATAAGTGGGCAGTAAGGTTCTTAGAATTTTACTGATCACTGTATCTTCTTCTAGTACACCTCCAATTCCTTGGATAGAATTGACTACCTCTTTGATTCTTGTGTTGTACTGAGTGATGTTTTCACCTTCTTTCATGTTGAGATCATCAAACTTTCCTCTAAGTATTTATGCCTTGGATCTCAAAACATTCTTGTCACCACCATGTACAAGCATCAATTTGTCCCACATCTGCTTTGCAGTCTTGCAGGTTTTAACATCTTCAAATTCAGCATCGGAGAGTGAGGAAGCAAGCTCTATCATCATGCAATTGTACTCATGTTTCTCCCTCAATTGTTTGACTGTTGGTGCTCCTGTGGGAAACATATATTCAACATCTAATTATTGAGTAACATCATTACCAATACCTAATAAGTGGAGTCTTATTCTACTCCTCCATAAAGAAAAATTATCTTTGCTCAACTTGGGAAAATCTTGTCTGTTCATCTTGTGATCTTTAGCTTAGGTATTGAAACCTTCCTTCTAAGGACACAAGCTCTGATACCAATATTTAGTAATAACTAAGAGGGGGGGTGAATTAGTGGCCTCAAATTTTAATTCTTAAATCAACCCTTAAAACTTATAACCACTAATTATGTCTCAAGTTATCTTTTGTCCTACAAGATGGATGCCTTGAAATACTTTAATCAATTTTCTACTTATCGGATTTCTTTGCTAATCTCTCTTCTGTATGATTATCGATAAGCAGTAAACTTATTTACCAAAACACAGTAAATATGCAGAGTATACTGATAAATCCAGAAATGCTTATGTGAAATGTAAAATAGTAAAGTGATAAACCATAAACACATAACACAAGGATTTTAACGTGGAAACCCTGTTAAGGGAAAAACCACTGGGACCGGCACCCCAAATTTTCACTCTTTTGAAGTGAGCCCTATTAAGAGCCAACCCTGTTAAAGGTTACAAACACACTGTTAGGTGTGACCTTGTTAGAGAATTTATAAATAGTTTGTCAACTAGTATCTAGCATCTAATGCTACCATCCTTGATCAAACACTCACTTGGCCTGTCAATAGGTATCGGGCATATCCAATGCTACTTTTGTGATCAGACTTTTTGATACTCCTTGGGATGTATCTAAATTGAAACAAACTTTTAAGTCCTACTCTGTTAAGAGGATTATATGCTTCAATGGTTAAACTGAAACACTAATGATATGTTCATACATACAACTCAATTGCATATTTTTAGATCTATTGTAGGTCCATTACTTCACTGATCAATATAATCAAATATATACCTTTTCTCCACACTTGTTCTTCTATGTGATGCTTGTCTCACTATTCGTCGGTGTCTGCAGAATATAGCTCTTCCTTTAGCTTGTTGATTAGGACTGAATGAAGACTTTCTTCTCCATCAGATTTTCTTTAGCATCTCTCCTCTTCTCTTGTTCACCCCACACAATTCATAATGAATTGGGTTTGTCTCTTATAGACATGATTTCCTCTTTTCTTGGCTTTCTTGATCTTTGGCATGTTCCACAATTCTTTCCAATAGATTTAAAACAAACTCCTGATTTATCTCAAAGAGATCTTCTTGCCAACTGGACAAATCAGCTTTAAATCACTTACTTATCTTCGGCTTTATCTGGATGATTAAAACAATGATAAGTATCCGTTAACTCTATCTTTAGCTTCTTAAAAACTAAGCATTTTGTCATTTTCTGAACTCTCTGTTCTATCGGTCAACACTTCAGTTAGTCATCGGTGATAACTGACTGTTCCGTCGGTGTGACTTCAGTTGTCATCAAGATCTCCATCCTTTGTTTTCTTTGTCAAGCAACACTGAAACTCTTCTCGTTAGTAATGTTGTGCATTATCTCATTGGGTAACACTGTGACTCTTCTCTTTTACTCAGACTGTCGGTGTATGCAGTCACTTAGTGAATACTTGACTTGTATGCATTAGTGATAGCATAGTCTTGATTCATCGGTTCTTTGAAGTCTTTAAGCAGTATTTCCATGACCATACAGATTATATCAAGTTGACATCAATGACAATACAATACATTAACTGATTTAATGCCTTGCATGAACATCAACTTAACATCTTCAAACATTCAATTAGTTACATGTCATCAAGATGAACTATCATATTTTGAAAACTTGACATATGTGGATCTAAGTGACAAACTTTTATCAGGATCCATATCCCCAAAATGTATTGAGCTTCAACTGCTACAGAATCTGTGTTTAAAAAATAACCGTCTATCAAGAATTATACCAGGAAATATACAGGATAGCAAGTCCTTGTTAGAGATTCAATTGGGCAGTAACAACCTTAGTGGAAAAATTCCACAAAGAGTTAGAAATATTTATACGTTGCAGATTGCTTTGAATCTCGACCACAACTTTTTGGAAGGAAAAATACCAAGCTCTCTATCCAACCTGATTACTCTTGAAATAATGGATCTTTCCAATAAAATATTGATAAGAGATATTCCAAGATCTTTATCAAACATGAAGAGTCTCACGATATTGAACCTGACATAAAATGAATTAACATGCATCATTCCCCAGACTCTCTTGCATAAAAAAAACATAGTTTTTAATTATACAGGAAACTTTGTTCTTATTCCAGAGAAATCTAATCAATTTTCCCCTATAAAGAAGAAAATGTCGTCAGCGGGTTTGCTAATTGGAGCAGTTGTTGCTAGTGCCATTTTTACACTTGAGGCAATTGGATTGACAATGTTCGCATGCAAACACTTACCTAAACAGAGATCATATCTATCAGAAGCAATTCATAAAATCCTTCATAAAGTAGAGCCTCTATTGATCTCATATGAGGAGCTCCTCACAAAAATGAGTAGATTCCATAGCTCCAATATGTTATCAAAAAATAGCTTTGGATCAGTGTACAGAGGAATTTTGGCTAGTAGTTTGCATATATATATATATATATATATATATATATATATGTTTAGGCATCTCTATATTTTTTTCAATGGGCATTTTATTCATGTATTTTTGATCATTATTGAATCAATAAATTGATCATATCATTTTTCCTATCTCTCTTGCACTATCAATTGAACTTCTAGATCTTGACATATTATTTCATTGCATTAGGAAAATTATTAGATGTTATCAATGCTTGATGCAAAATTCTTACATGGTATCAGAGTCATAGAAGGTTTCATTGCATAGCCATTAGAGAGTTTTTTGCTTTAATTTTTGGAGAGCCATGATTCAGATCTAGGGAAAAAGTAGTTTGTGGGAGTGTCTAGAGAAACATCTGACCTCACCATTGCATCTGAGTGTCTATTATGATAAATTTTGACTATAAATTTTCCTATCTTGGGCAAAAGTCAAATTTGAGGCAAAAACATTTTTTTCCAAATAAGGCTGGGGCAAACCAATCTGAAATTTGGTATGATTTTTTTTCTTGGAATTTATTTTTGAATCTGAAATATTTTTCTCATTTCTGTCATTTCTTCAAATCTGCAAATTTCAATATTTCCGTCATTATGTTTCTCTGCAAAAAAATCATCCTATCAGGTCTCTATAGTCGACAGTTTAAACAACTGCAGCTAGATCATAAAATTTGATAGAAAGTGACCATATCCATGGAAGTTGAGGTCACCGATCCTGACCCTGACCCTGTGCATTTTTTAAAACACATCCACTCAGCAGCATCACATATCTACCCCTGAGCGGACCGAGCTCTTTGAAATTTTCCTGTAGGAAGTACCTTATATTCATAAAAGAATTTAATGAATTCGTGCATGTGTGACTAATACTATGGTCCCAGACGAGCTCATAACTTGACTCTCAGCTCACCGAGCTGAGAACTACGACCCTAAACTCATTGTCTACACTACAGCCCATCAACAATTCAACTTAGCACTCCAACGCAGCCGCAATTCTACCGCAGATGAAGAAGAGACATCTCTCTTCCCACCATGACACCAAAGACATTGACAAACACTATAGACAAAGATCACAGCTTGAGACCCTAGTCTCCGCCTCCTAGCATCAGCACTGCGGGATCCCAACGCAATGCTTCCAAGTCCAACTTGGCTCCAAGCATTGGTTCCAACTTGGCTTTCTCTGTAGCAGCTCAACATTTCTCAATGCGGGCCTTAGATCCCTCCAACACGACATAGTGAGCCCAACGTGAGTTCAACAAGAGTTCTAGATCACACGGGCATTATAGATCATGCATACCACTACTCCGCTCCTCTTTGATCTCCTTCCTAAGTCTCTCTATCTCCACTGTGTGCTCGCCTCTATAACTTGGTGTGCGGGCTCAAAAGACATTCAATACAACTATGAAGACTTTGAAAACATTCAGTGAGAATTAGTTGGAAAATAATATGGATAAAGATCCTATGAATATCAATTACAAGATATTGGAACGTATAATTATTTTCAATGTTATGAAATGATATTTCAATGTAAAGAGTTTGTTAATGGCCTAAAGGCACAAATTGCTTGTAAGTAGAAAAATAGTGCCTAAGGGTGTCAAGGGATTGTTTAGATGTTAGGAGTGTTTGGAATAATTCTCCAAGATGTTTTGAGACCTTAGGAGTTCTTAGTTTATAAGTTTTATTTAGTTTTTAGTTGTTTTCAAAGTTTAAAGATTCATATTTTCAAATGTAATGGTCACTTTGTCTTTTAGTGGGAAATTCATTCAAGAAGTCTTTTGGTATTCTTAATAGATGTAACTTCCCAAAGATGGTTGGAATGGTTGTAGAAAACAAGTTATAAAACATTTGAAGAGTCTATTATAGAGGGAATGCCTGGAGTGTATAGATTGCACACAGAGAAGCAATAAAAATTTAGTTTTCTTCTATTTTGGAGTCTTATGGAGAGTGTTTGTTAGATGCTTTGATTGAACCAAGTTCAAATGCATTAGGAGAGGGTTAATATATCAATTTGATACCCCATGAATATCATAAAGAACATTTTTCATTACTCTACCGCATGTTTTCTGGTTTTGACTGAGATTGTTTGTGTTTTCTCACAGAGATTTTGATTTCTTCATAACCAATGGTCATCCCATGAATTCCTAAGGCCTTGAATTCATGGGATGATGTTACTCTAACATGTGTTATACAATATAATGATGTAAATGCAGGAAAGGAAGGAGATTGAGGTGTGCACCAATGAAATTGTGAAGAAAAGTGAAGGAATGGGATGCCAAAGTATTGCAGTAGGTATTTGACTTGTGTGAGGGGTATATATGAAGATATGGGTTGTCTTAGAATGCCCATTTATTGATGAATCAAGTCTTTATTATACCTGGAAGTGATTAGAGATAAGGTATTTGAGAAGCCCTACAAACAAGGGTTTGTAATAGTAAATTTAGGGTTTATGATGTTGCAAGGGGTCTAGGGTTAAATCCCTTTGGAATTGAGCATTTGGAGATATATTAAGTGACTGTTGAAAGTCTCGAGTCTAGAAGGTAAAACAAGCATATAGTTCCTTTGTTAAATTGCTTTCTTTTCATGCATTTTGGGGTCACATTGTGAGGACAACAACATATGGTCCAAATAAACCTATAGGAAGCTTTTGATATGTTTTAGTGCCTGGAAAAAGGTGTCCATAAATGAAATTAAATTGTTTTGTATTTTGGAAAATTTTAGAGTTAGGGATTTAAGGTCGTTGCAGGGCTACTAGATTAGCAATTAGGTCTCTAGATGGTTTTGAGAAGATTGAAGAGTTGTGTGTTCAACCAATCCAAATACCTGATTGAATCCATTGAAACCTTGCATAAACAAGTTGTAAGTACTTCCTTGAGTCATTGGTTGGGTGTGTATCTCCATTGAGTTATTTGTGGGGTTGAGGCCTAAGATAAGTGCCTAAAGTCATTTGGAAATAACTATTCATTTGTTGTTTATGAACCCACCACCCTTACCTCTACACCAAGTGGTATCAAAGCCTAGGAAGGGTCTTGTGGAAAGGTTGTGAGTGTGCTCTTGAGAACCTTGTTGATTTGGATCCTTAGTTAGCCCTTAGAGTTGAAGTATCCTTTGAGGAGAAGCACTTGAGTTGATCCACCTTGTCAAGGAGATCAAGAACCATGTCTGAAGGAGAAGAAGAGTTGCCCACAAGGATGACAAACATGGAGTTGGCAAGGATATTCAAAGAGCAATTGAAAGATAATAGGAAGTTGAAAGCAACATTGGAACAAAAGGAGAAGGAGAACAATGAGAAAGATAAGATGATGGAAACCATGATGGAGAGAATCTTGGCATTAGAGAAAAGGGATAGAATCAGAAGACAGGATGAGGAAGTAGAAGTTGAAGAAGTAGCAGAAGAAGTACCCCAAAAGGAAGAACAATTAGATGGTGAAGATCTAAGGATGGGTAGGTTTTCAAAATCCGTAAAGAGTGGAGATACAAGGGTAAGAGAAGCTTTGTCTACGTATGGAGGGAAGATGGATGATGAGGAGTTGATAGATTGGTTCAGTGCCACTAAGAATTTTTTCGAATGTGAGGATGTTGAAGAGGGTCATAAGTTGAAGGTTGCAAAGTCAAAGTTGAAGGGACACGTTCTACTATTGTGGGATTGTGTTCAAGCAGAGAGATGGAAGAATGGAAGCCAAAGATTACATCTTGGTACACTATGATGGATTAGATGAAGGCAATTTTTTTTCCAAATGATTATAAGGTGCAGCTATACAAGAAGTTGTAGGGTCTTAAGCAAAAATACATGGATGTACAAAAGTACATTGAAGAGTTTCATAAGTTGGACATAAGGGTTAGTCACGAGGAAGATGTTGAAGAAAAGATAACAAGGTACATGAGGGGATAAGGTTCAACATTCAAGATGAACTTGGTCTTTCTACCCCTAGATCAGTTGAAGAGTGTTACAAGATAGCCATCAAGGTGGAGGAAAAGATAAAGAGAAGGAAAGAGAGACAAGGAAGTACAAGAGGAGGATCATCTATGAGAGGAAGAGGTGGTAGAGGTACTATTGATTTTCAGAACAACAGTGATAAAGACAAAGACAAGACACACACATTAGAGACAAGAGGAGGATATAGAGGAGGAAGAAGTGGAGGAAGAAACAATGGAGTGTTCACATAGAGATGTTTTTCTTGGAATGAAGTAGGTCACCAATCTTTTAGATTTCCTAAATGGACTGAGGATAAAGGCAGGGAAAGGAGAGTCAATTTCACCAAAGAAGAACCAAGAGAAGAGGAGGAACCCAAAACAATCTTGGCTTTACCTTAAGAGGGAGAATGTTTCTTGATGGGAAGAGGACTTGTGGACTTGAAAAATGCTGCTAGAAACGAGCACCCATTTTGAAAAAAAAATGGGCACCGGTCTTAGGCTCAGACACCTGATCCAAAATTCAAAAAAACTGGTGCCCATTTTTTTATATTTTTTTTTTTTTAATTTTTTAAATTATATTTAAGAAACACATTTTTACATGTTTATTTATTATATTTAAGAAATGGGTACACAAAATTAAACGGGTACACATTTTTTAACGTGTGCCCATTTTTTAAAATTTGAATTTACAAGACCACCCTTTGCATTGGATTTCGGTTCAGGACCGGCTTGGTGGGACCAAGCCTATGCTTGGACCTCCAAAATAATGGCTATGGAATTTCAATACCATATTTTTGTCTTGCCGTAATTTTTTGAGGGTCTTCCTAATCGAATATTTTGTTGAAATGAAAACCCATTAGAGCTCTTACTGTCTATATTTCAAAAATATTAATTCTATAGTGATATGATCAATTTTAATATTTTAACAATATTTATTAATCAAAAGTGGTACCTAAACTTAAAATAGTAAGCTTCACAAAAACTTTAATAAATTTTTTTGTTTTTACATTTTTTTAAAACTAATTTATATGACATCAATCTACATAGAATTCTCTTGAAGATAAAAAAAAAAAAAAAAAAAAATTAAAAATGTGAATTTTTCATCAAATTATGGTGGTCGTACACCAAAGGTTTCAAAAATATATTTTATAGTCAATTAAAAATTAATTTAAAAAAATATTCAATAAAAAAATATATATATTCTCATCAATCTTTGGTGTCTTTGGTACCTTTCACCAGAAGGATTCACAAAAATTCATTTGTTTAGGTTAGAATATGGTGGTCGTAAACATGTCTACTAAAAAACAATTTCTACCATGTGGGTATTTAAATAAATTACATATTTGAAAAGTAGACTCTGTACACTACATTTTCTATTAGTGAAGTGTTTTTAAATTCAATCTCTATGTGCCTCAAATTTTGAGATCAATTGACAGAAAATTTGAAACATAGGGAAAACACTTCCACTTTTTGCCCAAAAGTGGGACTCAACTTCTTGCAGCCACCCACAAGCATATTCAAAACCGAGTGTTTGATTCATGGTAAGATCTGCAATTTACTCACTGATTCAAGTGCTTCACATAATTTGGTTTCATGAGAAATTGTCAACATGTTGGAGTTACAAATGTTTCCACATCCAAATCCATACTATGCTACTTGGGTGAGTAAGGATAAAAACATACTTGTGATGGATGAGGTTGTTATAAATTTTTTAATTGGTCCATATTCTGATAGTATTTTATGTGATGTATTGGATATGAGTTGTGGGCATGTCATCTTGGGCAGACCATGGCAATATGCTAGAAGGGTTGTGCATGATGGTTTCACAAATACTTACCTAGTTCATAAAGGAAGGATAAAGTACAAAATCAAACCACTCTGCAAGAATGAAATGAAGCATGTAGTAATGTGTTTCGGAAAGGAAATGCCAGTGCATGGACATGGTAGTTTACTTTGTGACACTTGTTGGAAGAAAGAAGAAAGGTTGTAGATTAAGGAAGGGCAAGACAGTCACAAGGAATGTGAACTGTTGGAACAATATTTTGTGCTTGTTGGGATAGTCAAATGTCCTATTGGAGGGTAGGTAGATGAAGGTACATTAGTGACAGGGGAGAGACCAATTAAGTCTGTCCAGGGGTCTACAATGCAGACATTCAAACAGCAACAATACTATCATGAAGAAAGACAATCAAATGCAGATGAGTTTTTATCTAATATTTTTTGTATGAATGCAGGGTGTTTGAGACAAAGGCAGGTCACTCTAGGGGTGTATCTCATCCCTCAGTATCATAATTTTACAAAGACACATAGTGGGAACAAGAAGATCAACTCTTGGGATAAGAGTTTCATTGGAGGAAGGGAGTATGGTGTAGGGGCACAAAAGACATTCAATACAACTATGAAGACTTTGAAGACATTCAGTGAGAATCAAAGGGAAAAGAAGATGGATGAAGATCCTACGAATATCAATTACAAGATATTGGAACCTATAATGCTTTTTAATGTTATGAAATGACATTTCAATATAAAGAGTTTGTCAATGGCCTAAAGGCACAAATTGCTTGTAAGTGGACCAATAGTGTCCAAGGGTGTCAAGGGATTGTTTAGAGGTTAGGAGTGTGTAGAATAAGTCTCCAAGATGTTTGAAGACCTTAGGATTTCTTATTTTATAAGTTTTATTTGGTTTTTAGTTATTTTCAAAGTTTAAAGATTCATATTTTCAAATGTAACTGTCACTTTTTCTTTTAGTGGGAAATCCATTCAAGAAGTCTTTCGGTATTATGAATCTATGTAACTTCCCAAAGATGGTTGGAATGGTTGGATAAAACAAGTTATAAAACATTTGAAGAGTCTATTATAGAGGGAATTCCTGGAGTGTATGTGTGTATGCTGGAAACCTACCTGTTGGGATCACGCTAAGACATGCAAATATTAGAACATACAAATCATATTAACATATCAAAAATGTGATCATATCAAGAGTTTCTATCATAACTTCCAATGAGCCAAACAAGTGAACCCAAGCCTTGTTGATTTTCTATTAGAGAGAAATGTGGGTGTGCTCTCCCAACACAATAACTAAATCCCACTATGATTTGAATGATAGTTAAAATTCAAGCTAATGGATGTGATAAAGAGCTAAAGAACAAGTATGAGGAACTTGTCTCAAGCATTCATCAAATGATAATGCAAATGCCAAGAAGTAAACTAAGATGTTATGCATGATTTAAGATTCATTATCATTATCCTAGCATGTAATATCTAAATTATTTAAACATGAAATTAACTAATGTGCTAAATGCTTACAGAAATCTAGAGCTAAACTAGCATGATAACAATGTAAAAATAATGGATGATTTTCTCTTGGCAAGAGCCTCTATTTATAGAGTTTTTGATGGAAGAGAAGGGCTTGGATGAGGTGGATCATATGTGGCATCAACATAGATGCCACATAGAGGACACAAGTGCAAGAGGACAAGCCATGCAAAAGTCAACAGAAGCCTTTAAGGTTTCAATGGCTCAAGGTTTGCTCACACATGTGTAAGAAACTCTTGGGGAATGGAGTGGGGGACAAAAGAGTGGCTACATGAAAGGAAGTTGGTGGCTTCCTTTTTTAGGAGTTGCTCACACATGTGTGAGCAACTCATTAGCACTAAAAAGGTGTAGGAATCACCTTTTTAGTCTAATAAGTGGGATTAATTTAAAAGGGGATTTATGGATTTTATGGAGGTCATGTATTAAATAAAATAAATAAATTTTGCTAATTAATAAGAGAGTAGGATATCTAAAATAAATTTATGGATAATTAATTCATGGATTTATTTAGTTCCTCTCTGAGTGTGATTTTAGAATAAATAAATTTGAAATTTATTTAAAAGGGGATTTATGGAGGTCATGTATTAAATATAATTTAATACATTAGAGGGATATAGTATCTAAAATAAATTTAAATACTATAGAGAATGAACTACAATTAATTAAATAAATTTAATTAAATAAAATAGAGGAACATAACAAATATAGTTAATTAATTAAAATCAACTATAATGTTACAGGAATATTAATTAAATTAATATAAGGATGATTTTAGACGTCTACATTTTGCCCCTCTTGACGCCCCCTTGAGAAAATAATAGAAAAAACATTTTTTTGTAAAATTTTCTAAAAAAGATGGAAAGAGTGAGACAGACAAATTGCATGGCCTATCAGGAATAAACAAGGCTAAAAATAGGGACTAGGACAGAAAAACGGGGACTGGGGCAGAGAACGGGACCCAAGGGGCCTATAAATAGTCAGTCGGGGCCCAAGAAGAAGTCATTTTCAGTCACAAAGAGATAAAAGACGAAGAAGAAGAGAAGAAATGGCAGAATTTTTAGAGCATGCATAGCTTGGAGAGCGTATCACAGTGTACTAGCGACCCGTAGACGTAGGACCATTGGTGAGTATTCAAAGGCCTCTTTGTGCTTTACACATTTAATGCTTTGTAGGACATTTATGACACCTATATAGTGCCAAAAACATGCCCGCAGTGAAGATGGTGATCACCAGATCACCATCTACACAGACGATGATCGATAGATCATCGTCTTCACAGACGACCGATCTGCGATTGTCCGCTGCATAGATGGAGATAGCAAGATCTCCGTCTGTGAGGCCAGAGAAGAAAGGGGAAGTCAGGCGAAGATGACGAAGTAGTTAATCATCTGCATAGGTGGAAAGGCAGTGGCCTAAAACATCGTCTCCACAGATCGATGGCTATGATGATCTGCCATCTGCGCAAGTGAATCGATGTCTCCGTTGATTGACCCAGAAATAGATGAAAAAGGAAGAAAACATAGTAGAAAGAGCCTAGGGGACATTTTTCGATGCCGCAGACATAGGAAGAAAGTTAACTAACACAGGTATTTGTGGCTGCAAACAGACATGATATCATTCTGATCCAAGGAGTTGTATTTGTCGACGATGGCACTATCACAAGTGCTGATGACAGAGGAATGGGGAGAGGTCACATTGTGTGGCTTGGAGCATGTTCACCGATGACCCCATCTCAAAGTGCATAATGTGCTGATGTCATCTTTGATCAAGAGGTGGCATAGTACCACTTCCAGATTTCACTTCCCTACGGGGGAGGCTACTATTACACTGTAGGATATGTGGAGGATATATAGAGTACCAATTCGGGGGCTGATACCTGAGAATTGTTTTCAGGGTTCAGCGTCACACATGGAGATGGCATTCAAGCAACCATTCGTGAAGATCCTAATGACACGACAGTGGATGTCCTAGACAGGGGCTATGGTGGTGAGGCCAGGGTTGTGGCGAGTAGCTCTATACTTAGTATTTTTGATAAGGGGCGCATGATGCCAGATCATGTGGGACATGGCTTTTGGTTGGGTGGTCACAGGTTCTCAACAGCATGTTAGAGGAGGATGGGACATAGTATTGCTGGGGGTATACCATCCTAGGACAACTATATTATGATTTTCATATGTGCGCCTACTATAAGGGTAGGGCACTAGGGGCAGGGGTCACACTATTACTAGTGTGGGGATGGGAGCATATTGTTTTCATCTACCCTATTAGGACACAGGAGACCAGGGAGGCATATGAGCCTTTTGCCTACAGATACACACCTTCGATTAGCTACGAGTCAACAGACTCGATAGGATACTAGCGGCGGACACTAGACAAGATGGGCCAGATAGAGTGGGCACCATATGCAGGGTGCGAGGGGCAGGGGTCACACTATTACTAGTGTGGTCATGGGAGCATATTGTTGTCATCCACCCTATTAGGACATAGGAGACCAGGGAGGCATATGAGCCTTTTCCCTACAGATACACACCTTTGATCAGCTACGAGTCAGTAGACTCGAGAGGATACTAGTGGCGAATAGTAGACGAGATGGGCAAGATAGAGTGGGAACCATATGCAGGGTGCAAGGCATGGGGTCGTCAGGACCCACAGCAGCAAGTTTATGCAGAGGATGGGTTTTATGAATCATATTTACAGACGTCCAAAATCATCCTTATATTAATTTAATTAATATACCCATAACATTATAGTTAATTTTAATTAATTATATTTGTTATATTCTTCTATCTATTTAATTTATTTATTTAATTAAATATGATTCACTTTCATAATATTTAAATCTTAAATTTAAATATTATTTCCCCTTTTAATGTATTAAACCTTATTTATATACATTTCCTTCATTTACCCCTTTTAAATAAATTTATAATTTATTTATTCCTACACATGACTTAATTCTACTAAACAATAATTAATCTAAATCTAATTTTGATTAAACTAATTTGAACCTAGATCCTACCCTACCTGACACCACTCTCACCAAATAGACCTACTTACTAATTAACTAAGGTTAATTAGGCTAATTTCTTGATTCCTACACATATTAGTCCTAATTATTTGCTCACACGTGTGAGCAAATATCCAAAAATTCACTTTTCCAAATAATCCTAATTTGGTGCCAACAAGGTTTCTTACGACCTTGATGACACTTTCTTACACTTTCTAAAAGTGTTTTATTGGACAAAACCCTTACACCTCTTACAAGATCCTTCACATGTGTACTTTAAGTACACCTTGACCCATCACATCAAAAGTTGCTCACACATGTGTGAGAAAAGTTAGCCTCTTGCATGGTTTATGTGTCCCTCATGTGGCACCTATGTGGATTCCACATGACCTCCACCTCCTCCAAGCCCTCTCTCTCCTCCAAAAAATCTATAAATAGAGGCCATTGTCAAGAGAAAATCATCTATTTTTTATGCATTGTTATCATGCTAGTTTAGTGCATTGTTATCTATTTTTTATGCATTGTTATCAACTGTTAGGATGAAACAGTAGATCTTGACTTACAACTTAATTGCTGATAAGATCCTTTGATTGCTGATCACCTGTTGTGATAGATGTTTCAATTCTGCTCCTTTACTAACTTGGCGAAAGTGCTCTGCTCTGCTGCCTTATTGCAGTCTCTGCTCTGCTCTGCTCTAATTTCGCACATCCATGTTTTTCATGATTTCACACTATGAGATGGTATAATATATTACATATATATACCGTCCATAATTACAATTTACATGTTACAAAGTCGGCCTCATACAAATTAATTACATAAACTTATTTCTAAGTCGGCCTTACATAGG